>PVLC010001972.1:0-30939 GCA_004027655.1 Graphiurus murinus
TTTTTTTTTTGCGGTACTGGGGATTGGACTCAGGGGCGTTCTACCTCCGAGCTATACCCCCAGCCCTATTTTTTGTTCTTTATTTTGAAACAGGGTCTCACTAAGTTGCAGAGGGCCTCACTAAGTAGCTGAGGCTGGCCATGAACCCAGATCCTCCTGTCTCAGCCTCCCAAGTATTGGGATTACAAACATGCACACCCGGCTATAGAGCCCATTTTGCTAGACTTTCTCCCCCTGAGTCCTGTCCCTTTATATATCTGAAGCCTTCAGGGAGATACTTTTGTTTTAATATTCTGACAAGCTGACAAGGTTTTCTACCATTACCCAGTAGAAGGATTGGTCCTAGTAATGCACTTGTTATTACTGGAGTCAGAAGTCTCCTCTTAGGTCTTTACTAAAACTTTGAGTCAGTGTGTTCTCGTTACCTTTTGTATAGTTGATATATACTTGGGTTTTTCCTTATAGTTCTATTTAAATAATCTTAAATTTGATAGGTGAATTGATCTTATTTACCTTAATAAACGTGGCTAAATTGCTCTCCTAAATACTATTAGCAGTGAATGATAGTATGAGAGTTTTCACACATCCATACTATTGCTTTATATTATCTAACTAAAAAGTTTACCAGTCTAATGGGGGGGAAATTATCTTGTTTTAAATTTCATTTTGCTGATGACTAATGAGATTTAGATTGTTGCCATATCCTTAGTGGAAATTGTTTGTGCCTCTGCTGTGTTAGCATTCTTTTGTTTTCTCTACCATACAGTTATTTTTGTTTTAGTGGTCTTAGATAACATTATAGTTCAAGTGATAAACTCAAGCTTTACATCTGTGAATGGCTACTTTGATTTCCACAGTTACTACAGTGTGATATTTTGGTGTTAGGGCAAATGTAAAGAATAGGCTTTGTTAAGGGGGAGGGTTTTGTTTTGTTTCTTTCCTATCCTACCTCAGAAGCTCAGTATAAGTACATAAGGAGGCATAGACACAGGAAAGAAATTGAATTATCATTATTAAAATTTCATTTTTTCTTAGACAAACAAACCTCAGACACCACGACCCAATCTCATCAAACCAGCTGCCCAGTGGCAAGATCTGAAAAGATTGGGAGAAGAAAGGCCTAAAAAGTCTAGAGCAGCATTTGAATCAGATAAGAACAGCTATTTTTCAGTGTATAACAACTCATTGTTTGATTCTGGGGCACAGGATGATTCTGAGGATGACTACGGTGAATTTCTGGATCTTGGGCCTCCTGGAGTCTCTGAATTCACTAAGCCAAGTGGCCAAACAGAAAGAGAACCCAAACCTGGACCAAGTCATAATCAAGCAGCAAATAACATTGTTAACCCCAGATCAAAACAGAAAATCATTATCTTGGGAGAAAGTGGCCTTTTCCCAGAAAGTGATCCTTTGGAAACTCAGATCCAATCATCTGAAGACTCAGAAACAGAGCTTTTATCAAATCTTGGAGAATCAAGTGGTTTAGTAGATGACCAGGCCATCGAAGAAGACTGCTGGCTGGACCATCCTTACTTCCAGTCGATAAATCAACAACCACATGAGAAAACAAACCAGATTGTTCCCCAGGAGCGAAACCCTGAAGCAGAACTGGGCCCCTTCTTGTTTCAACATGAATTGCCAGGGCCAGCTTTTCCAAGACCAGAAGGCCAGCAGGATGGCATTCTAGGGCCTGCTGCTCCTCAGCCTGCCCATCCTTTAGGGGAGCTTGAAGACCAGCAGTTAACAATCGATGATGAAGAGCCAGGGCCAGCCTTTCCCCTGCCAGAATCTCAGGCCAGTTTGGAAAACCTCTGGGGGCAAGAAGCTGCTGAGGTGGATCAAGAACTTGTGTCACTGTTAGTGAGAGAAACAGTAAGTTTTATTTATTTACTTTTATTATTTATTTAAATAATTAAAGACACAAAATTTGTATATGGGCTTTATTTTCCTAAGAAGTATATATCTAGATGTATAGAATAAAAGAAAAGAAATTTTGAAGACATGAAAATGAAATCAGAATTCCTTAATCTATATTAACCCTCCAAGAAGTTCTTTGGAGTACTAGCCTACATATCATGATGCTGTCATATATGCAGACCCCTCACGTTTTTCAAAAACTTTTTTTTTCTTGTGGTGCTGGGGATTGAACCCAAAGATGTTCTGCCTCTGAGCTATACCCCAAGATGTTAATGCTGGCCTCAAATCTACTATTTTCCTGTCTCAGCCTCCCAAGTACTGAGATTATAGGCATGTGCCATCATCCTGGGCCAAACACAAACTCTTAAATCAAGTTTATTGGATTACCTAGACCTGTGCTGTCCAGTATGGCAAGTCACTACACTTTTAGTGGCTGTTTCCATTTAAACATCATAAAATTACAAATGCAGTTTCCAGTGGCATCAGTCATGTTTCAGTAGCCACATAGGGCTAACAGCAAGCACAGAATAGAATGTTTCCATCATCACACACAGTTCTGTTGAATAGCACTGCTACAAAGAGAAATGTAGGATTTTCTGTCCCTAGTCAGCTGTTGTTTGCTTTCCAGTAAGTTTCTTTCTCTCTCCCTCTCCCTCCCTCCCCCCCCCCCTCTCTCTCTTCCCTCCTTTTTTCTTTTTGGTACTGGTGATTGAACCCATGGGCATTCTACCTCTGAGCTACACCCCCATCCCTTTTTAGTTTTTGAAACAGTGTCTTGCTAAGTTGGCCTCGAATCTTTGATCCTCCTGTGTTAGCTTTCCAAGTACTGGAATTACAGGAGTACACTACCATGCCAGGCTTTGAGTAGGTCTCTTAACCTTACCCGGGTTTTGTTTTGGTTTTGGGGTTTTTTTGTGTGTGTTTTTGATTTTGTTTTTTTGGTACTGGGGATTGAACCCAGAGGCATTCTACTTTCGAGCTACATCCCAGCCTGATTTGTTTGTTTGTTTGTTTGCAGTACTGGGGATTGAACTCAGGGGCATTCTACCTCCAAGCTACATCTCCAGTCTTATTTTTTATTCTTTATTTTGAAACAGGGTCTCACTAAATTGCAGAGGGTCTCACTAAGTAGCTGAGGCTGGTGGCAAACCTGGATCCTCCTATCTCAGCCTCCCAAGTACTAGAATTACAAGTATGCCCCACCATGCCCAGCTTTTATTTCTTACTTTGAAACAGGATCTTGCTAGATTGATGAATCTCACTACTTGCTTAGGCTGTCCTTGAACCTGGGATCCTTCTGTCTCAGTCTCCCAAGTACAGGGATTACAGGCGTGTGCCACCGTGCCTGGCTGCCCAGGGGTTTTTTTGTTTTGTTTTGTTTTTTTATCTTGCTCTCGAGGTTATGTGATTTTTTTTGAGGGTAAGCATGGGATTATATACCTTCTTTGTCTTTGGGCTCCCTTTGCCTGGGCATACAATATGGGGCCAAGGGTCAGATGACCTCTAGGACCATTCTAGACTTCATCTTCTACATAGACTATTGAATCTGGAAACCCAGTGCTAAATTTTAAGCCACATATACTTTTTGCCATTTGGTTTTTCTTGCCATTCAAAACTGTTCTAGTGAATAAAATATAATGTCCTTATTCCTTTCTAGGAAGTAAGATTTCCAGATGTAGCAAATGGATATATTGAAGAAATAATTCATTTGAAGAATTATTATGATTTGAATGTGTAAGTATCCCACCATGTGTTTTTTCTTTTTTCTTTTTTCTTAGTGATATTTCATTTTAACCGTTTTTAAGTATATAGTTCACTGGTATTGAGTAAGTAAACATTATTGTGCAGCATCACCACCATCCATCTCCAGAACTCTTTTCATCTTCCCAAACTGAAACTCTGTACCTGTTAAGTAATTCCCCAACCCCTCCTGTCCTAGTCACCAGTACTCACCATTCTTTGTCTCAAAGTAGACTTTCTGACTACTCTAGATATCCCATGTAATGGGAATTATAAAGTATTGGCCTTTTCTGATTCTGACTGGTATATTTCACTTAGTACTATGTCTTATAATGATTTTGTTAGTTTTGACATTAGTTCTAAGTTTTCTGGATTTTTTTTTTTTTTTTTTGTACTAGAGATCGAACCCAGGAACATTCTACCTCTCAGCTACACTTCCAGACCCCAGACCTATTTTATTTTTTATTTTGAAACAGGATGTCATTAAGTTGCTGAGACTATACTGGAATCCTCCTTTCTCAGTTTCCCAAGTATTGGAATTATAGGCATGTGCCACTGTGCCTGGCTAGTTTCCTGGATCTTATGGAATCCTACATGGCTATAGAATTATCCTTAGTTGTTTCTGAGGATTCTTAATACCTGTGTCTTGGTCATGTTAAAAGAAGTCAGGCATGGTGGCACATGCCCGTAATCCCAGTACTTGGGAGACTTGGACCAGAGGATCACAGGTTCACCACTAACCTGAACAACTTAGGCTTATTTCAAAATAAAATAGAGCTGGAGGGTATAGCTCAGAGGTAGAATTCCCCTGAGTTCAATCCTCAGTACTACCAAAAAAAAAAAAAAGAAAAGATATTTCCTTCTCTACAATTGTAACAGAATGTGTTCTGCAACCACTCTGCCTATTTACAGAAATACATAGAAACATTTCTTTTTTTAATTATAAATTTATATTTTTTAAAAATAAAATTACCCTGAAGAGAGCCGGGCGTGGTGGCGCACGCTTGTAATCCCAGCATTCGGGAGGATCCGGGTTTGAGACCAGCCTCAGCTACCTAGTGAGGCACTCTGCAACTTAGTGAGACTCGGTTTCAAAATAAAGAATAAAACATAGGGCTGGGGGTATAGCTCGGAGGTAGAATGCCCCTGAGTTCAATCCCCAGTACTGCTAAATAAATAAATAAATAAATAAATAAATAACCCTGAAGAATACAAAATGAAAAATAAGTCTGTTTCATACTCTTATACTCTCCTCCTTTTAATCTACACAGGTGAAGTAGTTATACATTTATAAAAAATGCTATTTTTGCATTGAAATTTATTAATCATCTTTAGAAGGAGTTAATACAGATAATTTTTAATTAAACAAAAGAGGTAGTGGACTAAACCCCTGTCCTCAGTGGTTATGTCATGTTCTCCAATTCTCAGCCAAGTGTGCAGTGGAACTATTCCCTGCCAGTATTGGAAGGGAAGACCCCCTTTTCCAGGTACTTAACCTAACAGAAGTATTTTATTCTAGTTTATACAGTGACACTTTATTTATCTATCTCTTTAGCTTCTTAATATATAGCAGTCCCCTGCTCACTTTTAAAAATGTCATTGATTCCCTCGCCACCCCCAGTACTTTTGACCTTATAGCATTCCACTATAAGGAAGATTTTTTCTTTTCACTCTTTAAAATAACTATAAACTTAAGCTGGGCGTGGTGGTGCACGATTGTGATTCCAGTACTTGGGAGGCTGAGACAGGAGGATTGCAGGTTCGCGGCCAGCCTCAGCTACCTAGTGAGGCCCTCTGCAACTTAATGAGACCCTGTTTCAAAATAAAGAATATAAAATAGGGCTGAGGGTATAGCTCAGAAGTAGAAGGCCCCTGGGTTCAATCTCCAGTACCGCCAAAAAAAAAAAAAAACGATAAACTTAAGTTTTAAGTGGGTTTTTTGTTGTTGTTGTTTTGTGGTACTGGGGATTGAACCCAGAGGCATTCTACCTCCAAGCTACACCCACAGCCTGATTTTATTTCTTACTTGGAAACAAGGTCTCGCTAAGTTGCTGAGAGACTCACTAAGTTGTTAAGGCTGGCTTCCAGCCTCTGATCCTCTGCTTAGGCCTCCCAAGTACTGGGATTACAGGCATGCATGCGCCACTGTGCCTGGTGTTTTAGAATCAATTATAATTACTTTCTTTTTTTGTTTGTTTGTTTTTGCGGTACTGGGGATTGGACTCAGGGGCATTCTACCTCTGAGCTATCCCCCCAGCCCTATTTTTTATTCTTTATTTTGAAACCGGGTCTCACTAAGTTGCAGAGAGCCTCACTAGGTAGCTGAGGCTGACCGCGAACCCGGATCCTCCGGTCTCAGCCTCCCAAATGCTGGGATTACAAGGGTGCACCACCACGCCCGGCGGTTAATTACTTTCTTTTTGACTGAAATTACCCCATATTTGACCAGTGGAAACCTCTTAAGATACAGCTGTCTTTTTGGCATAACCCTATTCAACTTTGAGCACTTCCTTGCTTCCTGAAATACCACACTGCCCCAGACCTGAAATCTGTCATTGTCTAAGAAACTCCAAGTTTTTAGAATTGAGGATTGATGCTTATAAACTAATATCTCAGGGCATTTGTGCTCATCATTGTTACCAGCATGTCATCCTTCATAGGTTCTTTTGTTGTCACTTGTGTCAGAAAAGAAGCTGGAGATGGGTACTTCTCTGTTCTTTTCCTGCGCTAGACCTATCATAATATTATGGGCCCCATATCTGACATTGGACAAGAGAGAACTGAAGGAGAACAAGGGTGAGGCACTTAGCTGGGGATGGAGTTATCCTACAAAGCTGCAGGAGTGAGGAAAAGAAAGAAAAAAAGGGGAAACCTCAGTTGTCTTATGAGCAAAGATGCTTTCTGGCTACTGAGCCCATCCAGGATGATTTGGTTCTGTATTGGGTGAAGAGCCTGGATAGTTAACATTCGTTACGTCTAGGTGGTGATACATCATTGTGTTATCTTCCTCTACATGTATTTACCTTTGAAGTGTTTCAGTAATAATATAATAGACAAGCTAATCGCTTTGATATGAAGAGAATCTGTTCATCAGTCTTGCAGTTAACTAAATAGACTGAGCATGCCAAGTGTGGTGGTGCACCCTTGTAGTCCCAGTACTTGGGAGCCTGAGACAAAAGTCAGCCTCAGCTACATAGTGAGGCCCTCCGCAATTTAGTGAGACCCTGTTTCAAAATAAAGAATAAATAGACTGAGCATAACTCACATGGCTCATAGAGAATAATATTAATTACTACAGGGTCATAAAAAGCATTAATGAATTAACAGAAGGTCTTTCATGTTTTATTTACCAACTCTCTTAGCAAACTATTTTTATTATAAATGTGCATTTACACCTTTTCCCACTTCTTATTTGTTCATAGTTTTCTTGAAGAATAGATGCTTTTCTTCTTAATTCTCCAGGTCCATACAGTTTAGCCAGTAATAATGTTAGTGACTTCTTTGCAGTGATACCCAACTAATAGATAAGATTTAGAGGAGTTTTTGTTCATCATTATATCATTTTTAGTTTTTGTGTTTGTTTTTTGGTTTTTGTGGCACTGGGATTGAACCCAGGGGTGTTCAGAGCTACATCCCCAGCCCTATGTTTTTTTGTTTTGTTTTATTTTTTGTTTGAAACAGGGTTGTGCTAATTTCCTGAGGGTCTCACTGAGTTGCTGAGACTGAACCTGTGATCCTCATGTCTCAGCCTCCCAAATATTGGGATTACAGGCATATTCCATTGCACACAGCTCATTATTTTTTAAACTAGTAAGCAAAAATAGAAATTCAGTGTTATTGTTTTTATTATTTGTTTAGTTTTTATGGGTTGCAAGCATCTTAACTTGGGAGCCAGTTGTCCTGTGTGACTAGGGAATTTATTTTCAAACATTGCATTAAAATCAGTGGGCAGGTGTGGGATTTGGAGGCAGTATGAAAGTAACGTTATGTGTTTTTGCAGACTTTGTAATTTTCTTCTGGAAAATCCAGATTATCCAAAGAGAGAAGATAGAATCATTATCAACCCCAGCAGCAGCCTGCTTGCCAGCCAGGATGATACAAAGGCAAGTATCATGACGGGTTTTGCCATCTCTACCTGAAAATGCTCTGCCTTTTTTGTTGTCTTTAAAAGACTAGCAGAGAAATAGAATTTCAGAATGTACTGGTACTTCGGTGGAATCTCCCACCCTGAGCCACTTTGAATTCACTATTTAACTCCTTCCTCTCTTTCACTGTTACTCTTATCTTCCCTTTCCCACAAAGAATTAAACAAATCCTTCCTATCTTTAATCCTACAGAAGAAATTCCTAAAATGAAACAAGAATTGGTCAGGAGTTTTTAATATTTTATTATTAAATTTTCAAACGTACAGAAACATTGAAATATTTCTCTTTTTTTTTTGCGGTACTGGGGATTGAACTCAGGGGCATTCTACCTCCGAGCTATACCCCCAGCCCTATTTTTTATTCTTTATTTTGAAACCGAGTCTCACTAAGTTGCGGAGTGCCTCACTAGGTAGCTGAGGCTGGCCGCGAACCTAGATCCTCTGGTCTCAGCCTCCCAAATGCTGGGATTACAAGCGTGCGCCACCACGCCCGGCTTAACATTGAAATATTTCTTATTAATCACCTGTACACCCACCACTAGCACTAAGAAGTTAGCATTTTATTGTATGTACCTCTGTCCACCAGCACATCTCTTTATTTCATTTTACTATAATGTACTTCAAAGTAAATTGCAAAACATTAGTACACTTATATGTAAATATTTCAGCATGCAGCTCATTTAACATGTATATATAGTTTTTCCTGTTACTGTAAGATTTGTATATAACACATATTCCTATTTAGCCAAATCCCTTGTCAAGATATAAACAGTTGGATTTTTTTAACTTTTAATCTTTGTCTTCATTTACAATCTAACCTAGGATTCAGTATGTTGTATGGTGAAGTATAGTTCAGAACTAACAGCATTACGGTCTAGTGCTTGATCCTCCTATTCCCTATAGAGTCTTTTTTTTTCCTTGTAATACGGGGGATTCAAGGACTGGGATTATAAGCATGTGCCACCACACCCAGCCCCATAGATTCTTTTAACTGTCTCTTTTACAAGTTCAGTAGCACAAAAAACATTTTGATTTATAAACACTTTATGGAAAGAAGATGGCTAAAAGATTGGGTTCAAGTCCCCAGCTATACTTCTTTACTAATTCTATCTGATCCACCATTTCTTCATCTCTGTCACAGGGCTCATAACCCCCATATAAAGGAATTATGAGAACAAATGAGATTATACTTTTCTGTAGTATGTACTTCTTAAAATTATTTTCACCTCCTGAGGGGATGTGCTGTCTGTTCTCTAATTTTGCGCTTCTCTTTTGTTCCAGTTACCTAAAATAGACTTTTTTGATTATTCCAAATTGACTCCCCTTGACCAGCGTTGCTTCATCCAAGCTGCTGACCTTCTGATGGCTGACTTCAAAATGCTCAGCAGTCAGGACATCAAGTGGGCCCTGCATGAGCTCAAAGGACACTATGCAATCACCCGAAAGGTGCTCTACTCGGTCTTCCTGTTGGGGTCACACCTCTTGACTACTACTCCCTGTGATAACAGAATGAAGAGTTCAGCTTGCAGAAATTGGGATGGTTTGTGATGACAAAGAGCTAAGGAATTTGTCAGGGTGAAGATAGACAAAGGTATTTGCTGTCAGGAAGAACTGAATGAAAAGAAATACTAGATTAGAAGCAGAGAGGTTCTGGTTTGTCATTAAAGATCTGGAGGATAATACACTACTGTGGAATGCAGGATGAGTGGAATATGAAAGATATGTGTTGATCCTGTTCTTCCCTGATTTGCTTTGACTTGAGATAGGTCACACACCCATCTCTTATGTGGCTCAGTTCAGTTACACAAGGTAAGGTCTGTAAGCAGCCAGGAAGACAGTGGTGCCCAGTGACGGTGGTTTGCTTCAGAAGAGGGTAGGTAGCTCCTGACAGTTCCCAACACTTTCCGTAAGGTCCCAGAGAAGACACCACAGAAGGGCCTCTGCTTCAGTGCTATGCTGGTGCTGGTGACTGGTGGGTATCACAGAAATGCTCATTTAGCAAGGCACACTGCACAGTGTCCATTCCATCGCCTTGGTCAACTGGGACAGAGCCCAAGCACTGATAGCACCCATGGTTTACTCTTGTTCCCCTTGCTGTCATTAAATCCTGTTGTGCTGAAGTGCTGTGATTCCAGGAAACCCGAGTAAAATGGCAGGAAAATCTCAAAAAAAACAAAGTTATTTTACTGGTTAACATACCTACTGGGTCTTAACCTGAAGGAAAGTGAACTGAAGGTAAAAGTGGCTCATGCTGAGACTAGGCCACATCCCTTCCACCTGCAATCTTCCAAGAAGATGTAGCAATTGTCAGCCAGCTTCTAATTCTAGATTGATTTTAGTTGAAATTGCTTTGAAGAGCCAGGCATGGTGCCTCAAATTGTAATCCCAGTACTTGGGAGCCTGAGACAAGAGGATCAGAGGTTCAGAGCCAGCCTCAGCAATATAGTGAGGCTCTCAGCAACTTAGTGAGATCCTGTTTTCAAATAAAATAGGGCTAGGAGCATAGCCTAGAGGTAAAAGGCCGCTGGGTTCCATCGCCAGTACCACAATAAACAAACAAATAAATAAATAAATAAATGGGAGGAAGGGGAAGGGAGGAACGGAGGCAGGGAGGGGGGGAAGGAGGGAGGAAGGGCTTTGGAAGGGACAGTTAGTGTTTTCTGATCTGAATCTCATCCCCCTGCTATACCTCTACTACCACTGAAGAGTGAATGAGCTTCCTTCCCCCCAGAGACTTTGTCCCAGAGGAATGCTTCAAGACAGAAAGGGCTTTGCCTGGCATCTTTATTGTCCCTGGGGTTCTGTTACACCTTTTCTGAGCTCCAGGGGGCCCAAATGAAAAGTGTAAAGGGCAGGGGCTGGGCTGTAGCTCAGTGGTAGAGCATATGCTCAGCATGTAGAAGGCCCTGGGTTCAGTCCCTAACACCAAATAAAAGGGCAGCAGCCCGTCTTGGGAGGTGGAAGAAACTATGCCAGCATGTGCTCCCCACACCCCAGTATCAAGTCATTCCACAGCCCACTCATTTGGGTGGGAGGTAGTAGGGTTTTGTGGCTATGTTGCAGCTCACCTGTAGATCCACTATAGTCCTGAGGCTGCTTAAAGATGGAGATTTACCTAGATGATCTCCTGAACTCCCTTACAGGGCTTTAATTATGTGAGTCTGTGGAATACTTTGTCTGCTTGAAGAGCTGCTAAAGAAACTGAGGCAGGAGGATCACAAGTTCAAAGCCAGCCTGAGCAACTTAGCAAGACCCTGTCTCAAAACAAAAAAAAAAAATAAAATAAAAAGGATGGAGCTCAATGGTAAAACAAACAAACAAAAAAAGAATTTCAAACTTTTCCTTGGGTGTTCAAGTAGTGTATAAGAGTTATGCCCTGTAGATAGTGACTATTACATGAATAGGGAAGTAGAAGACACACCCAGAGATAATTTTGTATTATAGTAATAGATAGCACTGTCACTGTCTCTCTATGATGACTGGATCCCATTTCCCTGGACTTGTTTCTCTTTATTATAAACATATATAAAAGTAAAGGTTGTTTTAAAACAAGACACCACTTACTCATCACTCAGCTTTGGTAATATTCAACTGGTACTCAGTTTTATTTATCTCTGCCCCTGCCCATTTTCCTCCTCGCAGACAATTTTAAAGCAAAGTGGAAATGTTTCATTTTCCCCCATCCAAAAGTATTTCATTGTCTATCTTTTTTTTAAAAAAGATACTCTTTTTAAAAACATAATCAAAATGTCATTTTCATACCTTCACAGTGAAATTGTTAGTATCCAATCAGTATTCACATTTCTCAGAATGTGACAGAAGACTTTTCCCAGCCTATTTGATCATAACAGGTTCCAAGTAAAATCTGTTTATTGCCATTGACTGCTATTTTGCCTAATTCTTTATTATCTGTAGGTTCTCACTCCTTCCTACTGAATTTTTTCTTGTAAGTTATTTTTTGGAAAAAAATGGGTTGTTTGTCTTATAGGTTTTGATAGTCTAGATTTCACCAGCTTCACCCCCACATTATTAACTGGTTTCTGTGTTCCCTGCACATTGTTAGTTAATTCTAGAATCTTGATCAAACAAGTAGGTTTTTTTGTTTTTGTTTTGGTGATACTAGAGATTGAACCCAGGGACATTCTGCCCCTGAGCTATACTCCCAGCCCTATTTTTTAAAAATTTGAAACAGTTTCACTAAGTTTCTGAGGGCATGGCTAAGTTGCTGAGGCTAGCCACAAACCTGGGATACTCCTGTCTCAGTCTCCTGAGTACTGGGATTATAAGCATGCTTCACCATACCCGGCTTTCTCTTGGATTTTAATTCTACTTCTGTTAGTCTGTGATTTGAGTGAGAGTCTTAAACTTGCTGAACTTCCATTTTCTTGCAATATAGAGTGGCTCTCTTACATGGCTACTTGAAGAATTGGTAACAATATATATAAAGCCATGCCGAGCATGGTGGTGCACACTTGTAATCCCAGCATTTGGGAGGCTGAGGCCGGAGGATCCAGGTTTGCGGCCAGCCTCAGCTACTGAGTGAGGCCCTCCATAACTTAGTGAGACCCTGTTTCAAAATGAATAAAAAATAGGGCAACATATATATATAAAGCCATAACAGTAGGTAAATCCCCATCCCATCACACTGCTTTCTGCGTGCTATAGAAAATTTTCAAGTTTTAGTACTCTCCTCAGAACCAGTCCTTAGCATATTACAAGAGCTTTCTGATGACTCACCCTCCTTAGCTTTGCAGCACTGAATTCAAGCCAGAAAGGGCTGTCACACAGGATTGTCACTCAGCATGCATATCCTGGTCTCTTTTTCAGTCCTTGGTATGAAGACTCATGGTGCAGGAGAACCTGTCCCCTCTGTGTGCAATTGTAGGTATTTTATCATAGCTCTTTTCATGGAGGTCTCCTATGAGTGGGTTTCCTGGGGACTCCAGTACAGCTGTAGTATTTCTAGTCCTTTTCATTTTTTCTGGCTGTAAATCTCTCTAGGGACACAAAAAAAAAAATAGTATCTCATTACTAGGTGTTTTTAATGAATAACTTCTAAACTGGAGGGAACCAGTAAAGCCTTAAAACTCATAGCATATACTTCTCAAAATGAGTATTTTTATCAACTTATTTCCATAGTTGAAAAATAAAACATTTCTGAAATACTTGTTTGTAATTTTTTAAATGGCAGGATAAAGGGGCTTCACTCTCTTCCTCTACTCTCCAGAGGCAGCTTTCAATTCCTTTATCCATTTCTTCTGGAATTGACCTCCGTTTGTTGTTGTTGTTGTTGTTGTTTGGGGTTTTGTTTTGTTTTGGGTACTGGTGATTGAACCCAGAGGCATTCTACCTCCAAGCTACACCCCAATTTTATTTCTTATTTGGAAACAGGGTCTCACTAGGTTACTGAGAGCCTTGCTAAATTGTGAAGCTGGGTTCAAACCTGCTCCTCTTGTCTCAGCCTCCCAAGTACTTGGATTATAATGTAGTGTGCGCCACCAAGCCTGGCTGACCTTATTTTTTAACATGCCTATGCTTAATTGATCAGCTTTGAAAGTTATTTGTAGTTTTCTCTTGTAGATAGGAATCCTAGCTCTACACACATATTCATATTTCATTTATTTTTTGATACTGGGGATTGAACGCAGAGGCATTCTACCTCCAGCCTACATCTGCAGCCCATTTTATTTTGAAACAAGGTCTTGCTGAGTTGCTAAGGCTGGCCTCAAACCTGTGATCCTCCTGTCTCAGATTCCATCTTCCAAGTACTAGGGCTACAGGCATGTACCACCACGCCCATCTCACACTCTTTTGTGGTACTGGGGATTGAACCCAGGGACATCCTACCTCTGAGTTACATCTCCAGCTCTTTTTTATTTTGAAACAGTATTTCATTATGTGGAGGACCTTTCTAAATTACTGAGGCTGCCCAGCTCAGGATCACGTGTGTGTGTGTGTGTGTGTGTGTGTGTGTGTGTGTGTGTGTGTGTGAATGGGGATTGAACCCAGGGGCATTCTGCCTCCAAGGTACACCCCTAGTCTTTTTTTTTTTTTTTTTTTTTTGCGGAACTGAGGATTGAACCCAGGGGCATTCTGCCTCCAAGCTACACCCCCTAGTCCTATTTTTTTATTCTTTATTTTGAAACAGGGTCTCACTAAGTTGCAGAGAGCCTCACTAATGAGCTGAGGCTGGCTACAAACTGGCTCCTCCAGTCTCAGCCTCCCAAGTACTGGGATTACAAGCGTGCACCACCATGCCCCTCTAGGCTCATCTTTTTAATACATATTTTTTTGTTAAACCAATTTGCAGAGTTTTGTTATGACTATGAAAATGCTCACTGCTGAGCAAGTAATACTATGATAATGTTTTCTTTGTTGAATTTTCTGTTTTCCTTAGATTTAAAACTAGTTGCCTCCTTTTTTTTTTTTTCATTTGCTTTATCTATTGTTTGTTTTTGTTTCTCCACTTTCTGCCTGTCTTTCCATACCTAACAGCTCAATCCCCCTCTAGACTCTTCTGCCTCTTCTCTGCACTTAGCACTCAGCCATCAGTCATCCTGAGGCTTGCCTTTTCACTTGCATCCTGGGAATTCATTTACCTCTCCTGGCTTTCCTATGTATTCTAGACCCCACAACTGTCTGTCTTGGTTTTTGTACTCATACCTGACTGAGAGTTCCACTGAATTGGAAATTATTTCCCTTCTGATTTTTTCTGGATAATTTTGGCACAGATGTAACTACCTCTTCCATTCAATTTGTTGATTGCCTGGCCCAACCCACTCACCAGGAATATCATAGGAACACTACAAGGCCCCTCCCCTCCTTGGGCTTAATAGTAGTGGACTGGACCATCTTGTTTTGTTTGTTTGTTTGTTTACAGTTACAGAGGCAAGCATTCTGCCACTGAGCTACACCCCCATCCCTGGGCCATCTTTTTTAGCCCACTCTTTGAACTTCTGTTCTCTAAGGTAGTCATTTTCAAGGTCTCTAGCCCTTAAGGTTGCTGTATTTCTCCTGCCATGTAGCTTTAATGGTCTTATTGGTCTCTGTATAGGTGGCATATCCTCATCTCTCAACCCAGCTTCTCTACCAGGCTCTAGAATCTCTGTCTACTCCTCAGCCTTTACAGCTTCTCTACCAGGCTCTAGAATCTCTGTCTACTCCTCAGCCTTTATGGCATCAACATACCTTTTGCCAGCTGGGTATGTTGGCACATGCTTATAATCCCAGTATTTGGGAGGCTGAGACCGGAGGATCTGAGTTTGCAGCCAGCCTCAGCTACTTAGTGAGACCCTGTTTCAAAATAAAGAATAAAAAATAGGATTAGGGGTGTGGCTCAGAGGTAGAATGCCCCTAGGTTCAATCTCCAGTGCCACAAAAAATAAATAAATAAATAGATAAATAAATTACCTTATGCTTATTGTAGTGTTTCCAGGTCAGGTCGTCTCTTATAGGAAGTTTTACCATTATCACAGATGTGTTAAAAATCTTACCAGACTATATCCTTGACTCGCAGCAATAATACTTGAGTGGCTGATTTGTAAGTGTGAACAACCTGGAGAGGAGAAGAAAATTCTACAGAACAGCCAGAGACCAGGGGAATACTTTTTGTTTTGTTTTGTTTTGTGGTACTAGGGATTTAACCTAGGGGCATTCTACCTCCAAGCTATACCTCCTTTACCTCTATCCCTATTTTTTATTCTTTATTTTGAAACAGGATCTCACTAAGTAGCTGAGGCTGGCTGCAAACCTGTGATCCTCCTGTCTCAGCCTCCCAGGCACTGGGATTACAAGTGTGTACCACCATGTCTGGCTACAGGAACACTATTCTTGAACACTCATTCCTAAGGTCCTTCATTGGATTTTGAGCCCTTCCTTCATAATGGATAGCAGGCAGGATATTGGGATATTTGCATCAGTAGAATACATAGTAGGGTCTGGAGGTGTAACTGTGGGAAAGCACAAGCCTGGCATGAACGAGGTCCTAGGCTAGATCCCCAGCACTGCACACCAAAAAAAAAGTAGAACATACAGTAGCTTCCTTCTAGAGAGTTTTCAGTCTTGTTGGGGAGATAAAGGATGAAATGATTAGGACAACATGATGCATGCTCTAAAAGCAGGTGAATCAAGCTGTTGGGAGTACTAGGAAAGAAAATAGATGTCATTTGAGCAGAGTCTGAATGGAAAGATGTTTTCACCAGAGCAATGATATGTACAAAGGCTTAGAGCCCAGGAAAAGTAAACAGGGTGCCTTGAGGGTGCATAGGCCAACAAGTCTGAGAAGGAAGGAATTCTCATCCTGTAATCTAATTTTATCTGATCTACTTAACTGGGCTTTTAGTCAGGGATAATAGAAGTGATAATTACTAATATAACTGGTAAAGTAGGATTTTGGAGATTCCTTTAGTTTATATGCCTTTTTTAAAATTCTTTATTTTGAAACAGGGTCTCACTAAGTTTCGGAGTGCCTCACTAGGTAGCTGAGGCCGGCCACAATCCCGGATCCTCCAGTCTAAGCCTCCCAAACTCTGGGATTACAAGCGTGCGCCACCATGCCCAGCTTTATGTGCCATATTTTTAAAGAAACACTTTCCTGGCAACAGTTTATGTTCACATTATATAGATCTGTCGTCCTGCTATCTAAAACAGAATTTTTTCCTTTTTTTTTTTTTTTTTTTTGGCAGAACTGGTAGGAATTGAACCCAAGGGCATTCTATCTTCAAGCTGCACCCCCAGCCCTATTTTTTATTCTTTTTTTTTTTTTTTTTTTGAAAGAGGGTCCCACTAAGTTGCAGAGGACCTCATTAAGTAGCTGAAGCTGGCTGCAAACCTGTGATCCTCCTGTCTCAGCCTCTAGTACTAGGATTATAAGTGTGAGCCACCATGCCCAGCTAGAAACAGAATTTAAATGGGATAATGACCCCCTTCATCTTCTAGTCAGGACCAGACTCTACCTGTGACTTGATTACAAAACCAGCACACCACCTTTCAGGAAATGAGTTCACATTCTAGTCTCATTACATACTGATAAAAGCTACCTACATTTTAGTTACATCATTTGTAAAATGCAAATTGTAATATCTGTCCATCTTCCTTTCCTGGATTTTTACAAACAGCACTGGTTGTAGGGTGGGTTGTTTACCTTTAGGTAAAACTTAGTTAAATATTATAGTCTTTTAGCCAACACAAAAACGTGACTTTTAAGATTGGTACCTAAAGACTTCCAAAAAGAAGGAATAGAAAACAAGGTTCCTTATTTACAGAAGGCCTTGGCTGTAGAGGTATAGAGGTAGCACCATAAGTGTTATTGTTAGCTGGCTGGTAATGGCCTTCCACTGATCTAAGGATAGGCGTTGTGTTGTCAAAGGGAAGAGCTTTAGTTCCAAGACCACCTGAGTGCAAATTTTAGCTTTCAATGAAATGAGATAGGGTAGAAAGATCCAAAAGACGGGAGGTATATTAAGATGGAAGGGCAATCATTTTCTCTTCTGTAGCTAAAATGCTTGTTTTCTTCTATTACTTCACCACAGGAATGCATAGCTGCTTCTCCAGGATGAACAGATTCAGATGTGTTTATTAGCTGCCTGCCTCTAACACACATATATCTTCTATAACTATCTACTTATCCCCAAATAGATACTAAATGCAAACTATAGTTAGCTAAGGGTGCACCATGAACTACTGTAATGTTCCTTGTCTTCCAGAGGTGCCCAGTCTGGTAGAGGAGATAAAGTGAAACAGAGAAGCAAACAAATAACTATGTAATTATAACTCTGGCAAGTACTTTGAAAGAAAAATACAGGCCCCTTTAAAAAGGGCATGACTAGAGGACTAAGGGAGACCTAAGAGAGGCCCCTGTGGCCAGGCATGGTGGCACATGCCTGTAATCCCAATACTTGGGAAGCTGAGACAGGAGGATCACAGGTTCATGGCCAGTCTCAGCAACTTAGTGAGCCCCTCTACAACTTAGACCCTGTTTCAAAAGAAAATAGGGCTGGGGGTGTAGCTCAGAGGTAGAATGCTCCTTGTTCAATCCCCAGTACCACAAAAGAAAAAGAGAGGCCCCTAAGAGAGCCTCGCTGAGCACATGACATCTAATCACAGACCTAAGTAATAGAAAGTGGGGGAAGGGTACAAAAGAGAGTTGTCTTATTTACTGGAGTGAGAGAGACTATAAAAACTGGTTTGCAAAGAAAGTCATGAATTCACTTGGGAGGGGGGGGTAAACATTGAATTGCCAATATGCTAAGTAAAACCTGTAAGACAACCAAGAAAAAATAATTCATGGGGTGGTCGAATGGACAAAAAGAGTTGGAGATGTGGGCCAGAGATAGGATTTGGAGAATCATCAGAAAGTAGAAGGTAACCTTTCCCAGCCTGGATGAAATATATAGACAGACTGTCAGGTGAGGAGAGAGGACTCCCAACATGGCAGGGAAGCAGCAGGCAGAGAAGTAGGAAACTGGGAGCATGGAGCAGTCAACATTACTAAATACAAGCTGGGCGTGGTGGCGCACACTTGTAATCCCAGGACTTGAAAGGCTGAGATAGGAGGATCACAGGTTTGCAGCCAGCCTCAGCAACTTGTGAGACCCTCTGCAATTTAGTGAGACCCTGTTTCAAAATAAAGAATAAAAAATAGGACTGGGGATCTAGCTTGGAGGTAGTATGCCCCTGGGTTCCATCCCCAGTACCAAAAAAAACAACAAAAAAAAACTATTAAATACTATTAACAGGTCAAATGAGATAAGGACTCAAACATATGTGGTGGACTTAGACCCTTGAGGGCTTTTTGTTTATTTGGTTTTTTCTGTATGTGACATGATTGAATGCAGGGGTGCTCTATCCATGAACTACATCTCTAACCCTTTTTATTTATTAAGAGACAAGGTCTTGCTCAGTTGCTAAGGCTGACCTCGAACTTTGATCCTCCTGCCTCAGCCTCCTGAGTAGCTGAGATTTCAGGCATGTGCCACTGCACCCAACGTTTGCCCTTCTGTTTTAAAGTGCAGACTTGCAGATGGAAGGGTCAGGTTAGATGCCAGGTTACAGGGGCTTAGAAAGCTCATACCAATGGGAGGGGAAGTGGTGAAACAGCATCCTGATGGCTCCTGGGTTAAGTCTGACGACAAAGAGGCACAGAAGAAAGAAGCTGACAGCTAAAAGGGAAGTGAGATCAAGGAAAGGAGTTTCTTTTTTTAAGATGGCAAAGACTTGAATACATTTAAATGCTAATTGGGAAGATCTAAGAAATCAGAAAAAGGAAGATGAAAGTATGAAAGGGAAGAAGAGTGTGAGAGGAGGAAATTAATGGGGAAATAGAAATGGCTTATGAGAGAAACAACATTTGAGAGATGCTTCCTGCAAACAGCTCACCAGCTGGGTGCCACATGATTTAACCTATACCCATACAAGATCAGCTTAGAAAGCTTATATTTTTTCAAGTCTCCTTTTAATCTGTCATTAAACAGACAGGTTCTACCTGTAGAGCATTTTATGAAAGTCAGAGATACAAAACAAAAAAGAATGCTACCTATTTGTTTTGCCACTGCCTATTCCTGGTAAGCAATGCAGGAAAGGTATAGCTGACGCTGAGTGGAATGAGATTTGGGGATTGCCTATGTTTATTTGTTCTTGTTTTCCATTTATATTGATCATCTTTTTCTTTCTCAATTTTTAGGCCTTTTCTGATGCCATTAAAAAATGGCAGGAGCTCTCACCAGAAACCAGTGGGAAAAGAAAAAAGAGAAAAGAAATGAATCAGTATTCTTACATAGATTTCAAATTTGAACAAGGTAATGGCAAACTGAGTTGCAAGCATATGAAGCTACAATGTAAGCCTTCCCCTTTTGTCCATTCACCAAGGGAGGTGTTACTAACTGTTGGGCCAAGGGGTGGCAGATGAGAACTGTTTTGACAGTACATCACATTTCTTCCTTCCTGCTTAGGTTACATTTGACAGGAAAATTTTGTGGTTTTAGAGAATTCACATGTGCTCAAGTAGGGATGCTGTTAAGCTTGGAAAAAAAATGGTCTTGAAGGTTTGATAAGAATTGGTACCAACCATCTAGACTAGTGACTGATTGCTTACTGCAGAGGGGTCACTTAATGCATCTGAGTGCAGGGCTAATAGTCACATGGGTCTGTAAAATTCTGTTATTCTTATTGATGGAATAATTGTGAAAACCCCTTTCAAAGAGGTTACTTCAGGTCTGATCCCCAAAAAAGATAGACTGTTGAATTTTATAACAGGTTTCATCTTAGTTGCTTGTGTCCAAGAAGAAAGTTGACTACAACTTTTTCTTTAATTATGCCACAAATAGGAATTTTTTCCTTTTTCTCCTATTTGTTGTCTGTTTTATGTGTACTTGCTTAAAAACTTAATTTCAGCTAGGCGTGGTGGCGCACGCTTGTAATCCCAGTACTTGGGAGGCAGAAACTGGAGGATCCAAGTTCGAGGACAGCCTCAGCTACTTAGTGAGGCCCTCTGAAACTTAGTGCAACCCTGTTTCAAAATAAAGAATAAAAATAGTACTGGCGGTATAGTTCGGAGATAGAATGCCACTAGTTTCAATCCCCAGTACAAAAAAAACCAAAAAACTTAATTTCAAGTATGACTAAGTGTAAACTCCATAACTTAACTATAGAGTTGGAAAGGATTTGAATTTCTGAAGTCCTCAGAGTTTAGATTTTCATCCCCCAGGTTATGACTCCTAAGGTCCCTCTGAAAGTCTTGTGGAACAGTGTCATCTAACATGACATTCTCACTGTTTCCTGACAGAATGAGAAAGTAGGGACAATGTGTATGTGTTTTTTCTTTTTTCTTTTTTTTTTTTTTTTGGTGTGTGTGTGGCGGGGAGAGGTACTGGGGATTGAACCCAGGGGCATTCTACCTCTGGGCTACACCCCCAGTCCTATTTTTAATTCTTTATTTTTGAAACAGGGTCTAAGTTGCAGAGAGCCTCACTAAGTAGCTGAGGTTGGCCAAGAATCCTCCTGTCTCAGCCTTCCAAGTACTGGAATTACAATCGTGTGCCACCACACCTGCCTTGTACATGGTTTTTCATTTAGCTAAATTAATCCACATTTCAGATTAGACATCTTTAATACATAGCCCTGCAGTCTTTGTTTCTAACTTTTCAGTGATAAGGAAAGGAAAGTCTGTTTTGCAAGATGGTCTGTCCTCTTGTTGATCAAGTCAACTTAAATTTTCCTTCCTGAAATGTCCTGCCACAGTTGCATGTCTTGCTTCTAAAAAGACTCAGAATATTTGTTGCCTCTTTGTCATCTTGGTTGCCCTTCTTTAACCCATCAGTGTAAAAGGTTGGGGTAGACTGAGCGTGGTGGCACACGATTGTAATCCTAGTACTTGGCAGGCTGAGACAGGAGGATTACATGCCCATGGACAGCCTTAGCAACATAGTAAGGCCCTCTACAACTAGGGCTGGGGGTGTAGCTCAGAAGTAAAATGTCCCTGGGTTCTCTCCCCAGTACCACCAAAAAAAAAGAAAGAAAAGTCAGGGGTACAGGACTGGACCCTATAGTCCAGATTAGGACTGCTGTGGGGTTTACGGGTTTAGATTCTGTATTTCATCCCATGCAGTCTAAGAATGCCTTAGCTTTCAAGTCAAAACATGTCCCACATTAGCTCACAATAAATCTTTTTACCCACTTTGCTGTTAAGTCACAAACCTCTCTCATTTTGCTGTATCTCAGTTTTTCCTGTTTGGTTCAGTCCATTGTTTTTGGTATATCTCTTTTATTTATATACTGATTCTTGAATTGTGTACTAGATAGTATCATTTAATTCTAAGGACTCTGGAAGTATGAAATAGAAAATACGCACAATTTATGTTTAGAGTTTAATAGTTACGACTCATACTTGACAGCTTCTTGTTAGTACATAGGCTAAGAATTCCTCAACTGTCCCAGAATCTCATTTTTCACCTGTTCAACAGCTTTTCCATTCAAGCACTGCTGTCTGGGTTGTTCATTGATTAGCTCAGGAGGACAGGGTTCTTTGCTGTCCTTTTATGGTCTTATGTGATGACCATTGCATGATCTCATGAAGAGTCTGGATCGAATTTGCATGTAAACTGAACATCAGTGAAAATACAGTATATCACCTAACTCTAGCAAGGCTGACGAATAGAAACAGAGGAGACAGAAATTTTCAGTATCAGGAATTACTACTATTCCTGGTAGGGATTATCACTATAGATTTAACTTAGAACTGACTATAC
Organism: Graphiurus murinus; assembly: GCA_004027655.1. Taxonomy (NCBI): domain Eukaryota; kingdom Metazoa; phylum Chordata; class Mammalia; order Rodentia; family Gliridae; genus Graphiurus; species Graphiurus murinus. The sequence continues at coordinate 22,045 of PVLC010001972.1, forward strand.
TTGTAACCTGAGGTAAAAAGCAAGCAACAGCTTCCTCTGTTCATTGCTATTCATATGGTACTGGAAGTACTAGCCAGTGCACTAAAGAACAGAAAAAAATTAAAAGTCAGGAGCTGGACGTGGTGGTTCATGCTTATAATCCCAGTACTTGGAAGGCTGAGACAGGAGGATCTCAGGTTTGCAGCCAGCCTCAGCAAATTAGTGAGATTCTCAGCAATTTAGCAAGACCCTGTTTCAAAATAAAATAGGTCTTGGGGTGTAGCTTAGAGGTAGAATGCCCCTGGGTTCAATCTCCAGTACCACAAAAAAAAAAAAAGAGAGAGTCAGAAAGGAAAAATAAACTGTCTACTGTTTATGCATACAACATGATTGTCTACTAGAATCTACCAGAAGACTCCTAAGACTAGTAAATGAGTTCAACCAAGTTTTAGGATATAAAATCTATCTACAAAAAGCAATTGCATTTCTGAATACTAGCAATGAGCATGTGGAAACCAAAATTTAAGATATAATACTATTTACAACCTCTCCAAAAAACTTAAATACTTAGGTGTAAATCTAATAAAGCATGTACAGGATTTGTGTGACTAAGACTACAAAATACTGATGGAAAACTGAAAATAATTGGAAATGTATTATGTTCACGGACCAGAAGACTCTCAACATAGTAAAGATGGCATTGTCCCCCAAATTAATACACAGGTTTAATGCAATTGCTTTCAAAATCCCATCAAGAGTTTCTGTAGATGTAGGCAAGTTTACCCCAAAATTTATGTAGAAGGGTAAGGAATTAGAAGGGCTTAAACAATTTTGAGAAAGAATAAAACAGGAAGAATCAGTCTACCTGATGAACACAGTACATAACTGGTCATCTGGACTGTGTGGTGCTGGTGGAAATATGGACACATAGATCAGTAAACAGAATAGACAACCCAGAAATGGACGCACACAAATACTAGTTTATTGAGATACAATTGACATGTACAAATTCTGCTTTTAGTATATACAGTTGTACAATTATTTCCACAATTAATTTTAGAATGTTTTTATCACCCTGGAGATAAAATCATTAGTAGTCACTAGTGATTTCCCTCCAACTCCTCCCAGTCCCTGTTACCTATTCTGTGCATTTCACATAAGTGGAATCAGACCACTTATGGTATGTAGCTGACTTCTTTCATTTAGCAAAATGTTCAAAGTTCATCTATGTAGCACATTATCAATACTTCATTCCTTTTCATTGTCAAATAATCATTGTATGGATTTACTACTTTTTTTTTTTTTTTCCAGTACTGGGGATTGAACCCAGGGACATTCTACCTCCCAGCTCCACCTCCAGCCCTACTTTTTATTCTTTATTTTGAGACAGAGTCTCACTAAGTTGCAGAGGGCCTCACTGAGTAGCTGAGGTTGGCCGCAAACCTGTGATCCTCCTGTCTCAACTTCCCAAGTACTAGGATTACAAGTGTGCTTCACCACACCTGGCTTACTACATTTTATTTATCCATTCATCAGTTGATGTACATTTGAGTACAGAGCTGGTTTTTCACAAAGGTGCAAAAGCAATTTAATGAAGGAAAGGTATCCTTTTAAACAAATGTTGCTATAGAGCAATTGGATATCCATAAACAAAAACAAAAACACCTTAACCTAAGTCACACCTTATACAAATAATAAATGAATACAAGATTTTAGGGAAAAAATAGAGAAAATATCTTCATGGTCTAGGGCTAAGCAGAGAGTTTTTAGACTTGACATCATGAAAGACCTTTTGTGTGTGTGGGGGGGGGGGGTACTGGGGATTGACCCCAGGGGCATTCTACCTCCAAGCTATACCCCCAGCCCTGTTTTATTCTGAATTTTGAAACAGGGTCTCACTTAAGTTGTGGAGGGCCTAAGTGGCTGAGGCTGGCCATGAACCTGTGATCTTCCTATCTCAGCCTCCCAAGTACTGGGCTTACAAGCATGTGTCACCACACCTGGCTTATAAAAGACCTTTTGAAAAGGATGAAAGATAAGCTGCAGACTGGGAGAAAATATTAGCAATCACATCTCTGACACAAGACTAGTATTGAAGCCGAGCATGGAGGCTGAGATAGGAAGATTGCAGGTTCTAGGCCAGCCTTCAGCAATTTAGTGAGACTGTTTCAAAATTAAAAAAAAAAAAAAAAAAGGAAGAGTGGGGGTATAGCTCAGAAATAGAATGCCACTAGATTCAATCCCCAGAACCAGAAGGAAGGGGCAACTAGTATTAAATGTAAAGAACTCTCAAAACTCATACTAGAAAAATGAACAAGTCCAATTAGAATACAGACCAAAGGTAGATATATCTATCACGAAATGTACAGGTGGCAAATAAACTTACAAAAGATGTTCAACATCATTAGCCATTTGGTAAATGGAGTTGAAAACCTCTTTGAGATATCACAGTTCACCTTTCAGAATGACTAAAATGACAGCACCACCCAGGCATGGTGGCACACACCTATAATCCTAGTACTTGAGAGGCTGGGACAGGAGAATCACAGGTTTGAGGACAGCCTCAGCAAATAGACTCTCAGTAACCTAGCGAGACCCTGTTTCAAAATAAAAATAAAATAGGGCTGGGGATATAGCCCAGAGGTCGAATGCCTCTGGGTTCAATCCCTAGTGCTACAAAATAAAGTAAATGACAGCACCAAGGCTGGTGAGAATTCAGATTACTCATACATTGCTGAGAGGAGTGTAAAATAATATAGCCACTCTGGAAATATTTTAACAGTTTCTTGAAAAACTATGCAAGCCAGGCACAGTGACACACACCTGTAATTCCAGTACTTGGGAGGCTGAGACAGGAGGGTTACAGGTTCAAGGCCAGCAGGCAGTAACTTGTGAAGACCCCGTTTCAAAATAAAAAGGACTAGGGGTATGGCACAGTGGTAAAATGCCCCTAGGCTCAATCTCCAGTACCACACACACACACACAAACCTAAGCATTCAATTACAGTATGACCTGTCAGTTGCACTTCTGAGCATTTATCCCAGAAAAATGAAAACTTACATTCACAAAAAGGCCTGTACATGGCAACTTTATTCAAAACAGCTCCAAACTGGAAGCAACCCTAACACCCTTCAACTTGTGAAACAATAAATTGGCACATCCCTACGGTAGAATACTGTTTAGCAATAAAAAGAAAGGAAACTGTTGGCTCATACAGCAACTTGTATGAGTCTCCAGAAAATTGTGTTGACTCAAAAAGCTAATCCTAAAATTTTATATACTGTAGAATCTATTTAACATTGTTGAAATGACAAAATTATAGAAGTGGAAAGCAAATGAGTGATCGGCAGGAATTTAGGAAAGGGTGCTGATGGTAGGGAGGGAAGATGTGACAATTAAGACAACAAGAGAACCAGGCGCAGTGGTGCATGCCTGTGATCCCAGTACCTGGGAGCCTGAGATGGGAGGACCTCAGGTTAGAGGACAGCCTCAGCAAGTAGTGAGACTCTCATCAACCTAGTAAGACCCTGTTTCAAAATAAAAAATAGTCAGTCTAGGGGTGTAGCTCAGAGGTAGAATGCCCCTGGGTTCAATCCCCAGTACCACCACCAAAAAAAAAAAAAAGACAACAGGAGTAATGGAAAGTTCTACATCTAGACTGTTAACAGTCAATATTCTAGTTGTGATGATTATAGTTTTGGAAGTTGGTGCCATTCAGGAAAAAAAAGTAGAGGATACACAAGGATCTCTGTATTTCTTACAGCTGCATGTGAATCTGCAGTTACCTCAAAATTTAATTAAAAATAATATATATCAGCCAGGTGTGGTGTCACATGCTTGTAATCCTAGTACTTGGGAGGCTGAGACAGGAGATCACAAGTTCCCAGCCAGCCTCAGCTACTTAGTGAGGCCCGTTTCAGAATGAAATCAGCCTGGGGGTGTAGCTCAGAGGTAGAATGCCCCTGGGTTCCATCCCCAGGACCACAAAAAATATATGTAATAATAATAGTAATATTTATCAAAACTCATAGGATATAGGAAATTTGTAGACCTAATTGCATTTCATTTTAAAATAAAGAAGTAGAGCCGGGCGTGGTGGCGCACACTTGTAATCCTAGCATTTGGGAAGCTGAGACTGGAGGATCCGGGTTCGCGGCCAGCCTCAGCTACCTAGTGAGGCATTCCGCAACTTAGTGAGACCCTGTTTCAAAATAAAGAATAAAAAAATAGGTCTGGGGGTATAGCTCGGAGGTAGAATGCCTCTGAGTTCCATCCCCAGTACCACAAAAAAATAAAATAAAGAAGTAGCCAGGCATGGTGGTGCACACTTGTAATCTCAGCATTTGGGAGGCTGAGACTGGAGGATCCAGGTTTGTGGCCAGCCTCAGCTACTTAGTGAGGCACTCTGCAACTTAGTGAGACCCTGTTTCAAAATAAAGAATAAAAAATAGGACTGGGGGTATAGCTCGGAGGTAGAATGCCCCTGAGTTCAATCCCCAGTACTGCAGGGAAAAAAAAAAAAGAGAGACAAAAATAAAATAAAGAAGTGAAAATAAAAGCTATGACTTTAACTTGATGAACCATAAAAAAAACTGAAGAAAAACAAAGGAAGGCCAGACGCGGTGGCACACGCTTGTAATCCCAGTACTTGGGAAGCTGAGACAGAAGGATCACAAGTTCGAGGCCAGCCTCAGCTACTTAATGAGGCCCTCTGCAACTTAGTGAGACCCTGTTTCAAAAACTAATGAATAAAAAATAGGACTGAGGGTCAAATGCCCCTGAGTTCAATCCTCAGTTCCTCCAAAAGAATAAAAGGAAGGAATAATAAAGAGCAAAAGTTAATTTTTTAATTTTAAGCAAAAATGATGGTAGCCAATAGGGTTTCACTTAGGTTGATGAGAGTCTCATTACTTCCAAATACTGAGATTACAAGCGTGAGCCACCATGCCCAGCAAAACTGGCATTTTCTAAAGCTTAAAAGTAAGCATATCCCACAATTCAGCAGTTCTACCCCTTCATGTGTAGCCAATTGAATTATAGATATACATTTACAAAACAAAGCTATCAGCAACTCTCTTCATAATAGCTCATAACTGTAAACCCTATGTCCTCATTAGTAAAATGGTTAATAAATTGTGTATTCACACAGCACAATACTGGCTTTCCAGTTGGACCATGCAAGAGGGAAAAGACAAGGAAGGCCAAAAGGTTCATAGTAGGTTAGGAATAGTCTGTTCCAGAGTTAGAATGTTTTAAAGGAGAAGTCATGAAGTATGTTGCCAAGGTAACAGTGGGTGGGAGACTAAGCCTCAGAAGACTAGGAATGTCTGGCCCAGATTCCTAGCAAACAGTTGTCTGCATGATTTTTGCATTATTGTATATCTTCTAGGTGACATAAAAATAGAAAAAAGGATGTTCTTTCTGGAAAATAAGCGCCGACATTATAGATCCTATGACCGGCATGCCCTTCTTCCAGCTGTGCAACAAGAGCAAGAGTTCTACGAGCAGAAAATCAAAGAGATGGCAGAGGTAGGAAGATGTGCTCTGGTCTTTGGATGTGTTTCTGTCATTCTGGTTTGCTCGCTGTTGGGACTTAGTACAAAACTATCTTTTAAGGTTTCCCTTTTCTTTATTTCTATCTCTGTCAACCTTTTTTTTTTTAATTATTTTTAAAACAGGGTTTCACTAAGTTGTGGAGAGCCTCACTAAGTAGCTGAGGCTGGCTGCGAACCTGCAATCCTCCTGTCTCAGCCTCCCAAGTACTGGGATTACATGCGTGTGCCACCACACCTGACTTGAGCCTCCTCTTCTCTTCTCTTCTCTTCTCTTCTCTTCTCTTCTCTTCTCTTCTCTTCTCTTCTCTTCTTTGCAGAGGATCAAACCCAGGGTTAGGCAAGCAGTTTACCACCTCCAGGCTAAGATTGCCCTTTTCTTTAAAGTGACTCATTATATAACAAAGTTTGTAAAAAGGAAACAAAGCGAGTGTGGGTGCAGCGGCCCCAGCCCTGGGAGCGCCGGGCAGAGCGGGCGGCCGGGCGCGGAGGGGCTGAGCCGGCCCGCTAAGGCGAGGCAGCTGCGGGTCCTTCATGATGAGAGATCTTGGGGAGCTTCTCTCTCCTCTGTGTAGTTCATGGTCTGGGTGGTGAAGAGATGGCTGACAGTGTAAAAACCTTTCTCCAGGACCTTGGCAGGGGAATCAAAGACTCCATCTGGGGCATTTGTACCATCTCAAAGCTAGATGCTCGTATCCAGCAAAAGAGAGAGGAGCAGCATCGAAGAAGAACAAGTAGTGTCCTGGCCCAGAGGAGAGCCCAGAGTATAGAACGGAAGCAAGAGAGTGAGCCACGTATTGTTAGTAGAATTTTCCAGTGCTGTGCTTGGAACGGTGGCGTATTCTGGTCTCCTCTTGTTTTATAGAGTTTTTATTCCTGTACTTCAGTCAGTAACAGCCCGAATTATTGGTGATCCGTCACCACATGGAGAGGTGTGGTCGTGGCTGGAATTCTTCCTCACGTCAATTTTCAGTGCTCTTTGGGTGCTTCCCCTGTTTGTCCTCAGCAAAGTTGTGAATGCCATTTGGTTTCAAGATATAGCTGACCTGGCATTTGAGGTATCAGAGAGGAAGCCTCATCCATTCCCTAGTGTCAGCAAGATAATTGCTGACATGCTCTTCAACCTTTTGCTGCAGGCTCTTTTCCTTATCCAGATACAACTAGAGAATTTAAATATCATAAAATTATAAGAAAGATGAATTTACCTGTGATTTCCTGCCACTCCTGCTTTGAGAAGCCTGAGAAGCAGCTGGGAGGCTGTCTTAGTAGGCAGTGGTGATCTTAGCGTGGCGTGTGGCATGTTGGGTCTCTGAAGCTTTGGAATTAAGATTTGCCATACTTTTCTCCAGGGGATGTTTGTGAGTCTCTTACCCATCCATCTTGTTGGTCAGCTGGTTAGTTTGCTGCATATGTCCCTTCTCTACTCACTGTACTGCTTCGAATATCGTTAGTTCAATAAAGGAATTGAAATGCACCAGCGATTATCAAACAGAGAGGAATTGGCCTTACTACTTTGGATTTGGCTTTCCTCACAGCAATGCAGTCCTCATACATTATCAGTGGCTGCCTCTTCTCTATCCTTTTTCCTTTATTTATCATCAGCGCCAATGAAGCTAAGACCCCTGGAAAAGCATATCTTTTCCAGTTGCAACTCTTCTCCTTGGTGGTCTTCTTAAGCAACAGACTCTTTCACAAGACAGTCTACCTGCAGTCTGCACTGAGCAGCTCAACCTCTGCAGAGAAGTTTCCTTCACCACATCCATCTCCTGCCAAACTGAAGGCTGCTGCAGGCCACTGAGTTGCCTGCCATCCAGAGGGGATGGGTGGGTTGGATGGAGGCTGTGGCAGCTTTTTTCTCTGTCCTCCCCTTGCCAGGGAACGCGGGACCCACTTTGCCAAGGGCCCTTTGCATATTCCCTTCTATTTGAGGAATTGGGATTTTTGTTTCTGGTGCACGTAAGGCAGAATCTTCCTGACACCAGTAGATGGATTTTTAACACCACCATGAGTCTGAAAGAACCACAGGTTTTTCTGCAGCTATTTTCTAGCATTTGCCAGCCCCTGTGTCTGGACTGATTTGAATACTTTGTTTTTCTCCCTGTGCCATTTCCCCTCCCACCTTTCCTTCCTGCCTTCCAGCACCCGTGGATGAATGGATTTTGTAATTCTAGCTGTTGTATTTTGTGGATTTGTTATTTTTGTTTTTCTGTGAAGCACATACATTGGATGTGGGAGGTGAAGGAGTATCTCGGTTACTCCTGGTTACTCCCTTTATAGCCATCACTGTCTTGTTTCTTGTAACTCAGGTTAGGTTTTGGTCTCTCTTGCTCTACTGCAAAAAAGAAAAAGAAAAAAATTAATAAAGAGCCTGAAGAGATGGGACAGAAAGACCTCACAGCCAGATTGGCTGGGTTCTGAGGAGTAATTTTCTTTCTTCCCCTTGAAGGGGAAAATGCTTTTTTCACTGGTACATTTAAAGTTACCCAGCTATGGGAAAGTACCAATTCTGGACAAGTGCCACTGCAACATAGAATGCTCAGAGAACCTGAACTTTCCAACTCTGGAGGGTGGGAATTTACTGTTCACCACTGCAGGGTCTGACTGGTATTTCAAAGGAATATTGGGTGCTGCAAATAGGAACTGAAGGGGCAAACTTATTAGACCCACTGAACCTGTGATTGGTGATGTTTCCCTGTCGTCTTAAGATACTAAATGTGGGGTGGGAGGGCAGATGTCAAAACACTTGTACAATTTTAAAATGTCACGATTAAACGTGAGCTGTTTTCCCACCAAAAAAAAAAGGGAAACAAAGCTGAGTGTGAGAGTGTGGTTAAGCCTATAATCCTAGTACTTGGGAGACTGAGACTAGAGGAACATAGGTTTCTAGGCCAGTCTCAGCAACTTCACAAGGCCCTCTGCATGTTAGTGAGACCCTGATTCAAAATAAAAAATAAAATAGGGCTGGAGGCATAGCTCAGAGGTAGAATGCCCCTGGGTTCAATTCTCAATACCACACACACACACACACACAAACACACACACACACACACAGCAAAACTCAGCTTTTGAGTGTTTTGTTACATTAAACCCAGGAGCATTCCACTTCGGAGGTACCATACTCTAATACTGGGGGGGGGGGGGGGGCTGGCACTGGAGGTTGAACCCAGGGGCCTTCTACCTTCGAGTTACAGCCCCAGCCCTTTTTAATTTTTATTTTGAAACAGGGTCTCACTAAGTTGCTGAGAATCTCACTCTTTGCTGAGGCTGTCCTCGAACCTGTGATCTTCTAGTCTCAGCCTCCCAAGTACTGGGATTATAAGAGTGCACACCATGACACTTGGCTGTTTTTTGTTTGTTTGTTTG
>PVLC010001972.1:31039-96183 GCA_004027655.1 Graphiurus murinus
CTGGGGATTGAACTCAGGGGCATTCTACCTCCGAGCTACGCCCCCAGCCCTATTTTTTATTCTTTATTTTGAAACCGAGTCTCACTAAGTTGCGGAGTGCCTCACTAGGTAGCTGAGGCTGGCCGCGAACCCGGATCCTCCGGTCTCAGCCTCCCGAATGCTGGGATTACAAGCGTGCGCCACCACGCCCGGCTCTGTTTGTTTGTTTTAATTTTGAAACAATATCTTGCTAAATTTCAGAGGCTGTCCTCAAGCCTGAGATTCTCCTGTCTCAGCTTCCCAAGTACTGGGTTTACAGGTGTGTGTCACCACGCCTGGCTTTAACTTCATTTTAGGATTGAATCCAGGAATGTTCTACCATTAAGCTACATCCACAGCCCTTTTTATTTATTTATTTGAGACAGTGTCTCATTAAATTGCCAGTGCTGGCCTCAAACTTTCTATCTTCCTGCCTCAGCCTCCCACATATCTGGGATTATAGGTATGTGCCACCCGGCCTAGCTATGAGAATATACAGCTCAGTACAATGATGCCTCCTTGTAGTCCCAGCTACTTGTGAGGATGAGGCAGGAGGATCACTTGAGCCCAGGAATTCTAGGAGAGCCTGGGCAACATAGTGAGCTCTCCTCTCACAAAAAAAAAAAAAAAAAAAAAAAAAAAAAAAAAAAAAAAAAAAAAAAAAAAAAAAAAAAAAAAAAAAAAAAAAAAAAAAAAAAAAAAAGTGTGTATGTGTGTACATACATACATACCATTTTAAAATCACTTGAAATAAGTCTAGTTATGCTGTTAACTTGAACAGTTTGTTCCTATTTTCAACTTTAGTGAATTGGCTTTTTGTTTTTCATCTAATCTTGTTCTTAAATTTTGTAAAATAATTTTATTTCTAGTCAGAACTGAAACAAGGAATGTCTAGAGATCTAGCTTTTATCATGTCTTTCCACATGTTCTCTCACTCCCTCTATAGCTAACCATTCCTATTAGGTTTTTGTTGTTGTTGTTTTGAGGCAGAGTCTAATAATTATTGAGGCTGAGCCGGGCATGGTGGCGCACACTTGTAATCCCAGTACTTGAGAGGCTGAGACAGGAGGATCTCAGGTTCACGGCCAGCCTCAGCTACTTAATGAGGCACTGTGCAACTTAATGAAATCCTGTCTCAAATAGGGCTAGGAGTATAGCTCGGAGGTAGAAGGCCCCTGGGTTCCATCCTCAGTACCACCAAAAAAAAAAAAAAAAAAAAAAAAAAAAAAAAAAAAAAAAAAAAAAAAAAAAAAAAAAAAAAAAAAAATTAGGCTGAGCTCCTCAAACTGGCATTCCTCTTTCTTCAACTTCCCAAGCAGTGGAATTGCAGGTTTCAATCACTACGCCTTGCTTTCTTATTCATTTTTAGTTTATCTTTCATTATTTTATATAAAAGAAAGTACATATATATTTTTTTCTTTTATTTGCCCCTTTCTTACCCAAAAAGTAGCATGCTCTTTTATCCCTACTTGTTTCATTTAACAGTGCATCCTGGCAATCACTTCACAGTGATCCACAGAAGTTTTCCTCTGTCCTACTTAAAATTGCCTAGTACATCATTGTCTGCAGTACCAGAGTTTATTCAGTTATTTTCTTGTTGATGGATATGCAGGATTGTTTCCAGGTTTCTGCTATTATAAATAGTGCCATAAGTTTGTGCATACATCATTTCATATTTCTACCCCAGGGTATCTTTGGTCCAGATTCCTAAAAGTGGCATTGATGAATCTATGCAAAGTTCCCATCCATCATGGTCATAATAGCATTCTCACCAGTGATTTACAAGCGTGCTTGCTGCCCCACGGCATCATTAACCAAGTGTGTTGTCAGACTTGGTTTTGACCCCATTTAGTTTTTTGTTTGCTAATGCTATTCTTTGCTATTCAGAAGTATTTTACATGTCAGTCTTTTCCCTTATTTTCTCTGCAAATTTATTCTTAAGTAACTTTTTAAGCTATTAAATTGAGTAACTAAAGAGATGCCTATGAATAATGGGCTATGTTTATGGAAGTAAATACTAAGATGTATATATCATCTTTACTAAGTTTGTATCTGAATATGTGATTTTTTTTGTTCCTTAGCATGAAGACTTTTTGCTTGCCCTGCAGATGAATGAAGAACAGTATCAAAAGGTATTCTGAAATTTCACTTAATTCATTTATACTGGGTGTTCTCATGGACTTTCTTACTCACATTTCCTCAGCATTTTGAAGGCAAACTTTCCCTGTATAACCTCCTGTTGATTGGATGAATTCACAGTTTACCCAAGTTAAGTCAGGTGCGTGGTATGTAGGCATTCTTAACAGCCCAAAGCAGAATGGAAGGGAAGATAGTGATGGAGAGGTTCTTACTAGAGAACATAAACAGGTATCTGCAAGAGGAAAATGTAGAACTTAGCACTTAGAGTTGATAGGAAGGCTGTGTGTGGCCTTGGGCCAGGGCATTTCTATGCATTATCCGCTGACTTGCATAGTGACCTTTTATGGCCTGGCTAAGAATAGACTGGTGACTGGATCCATCATTGTAGTGAATAAAAAAGAGATTACATTCTAGTATATTGCTTGAGGTTGGAGATTTAGTTAGCTTCAATAATCCCTTAAGGTAAAGCTTGGGCCAGGTACAGTGGCACAAGTCTGTAATTCCAGTACTTGGGAGGCTGAGACAGGAGAATCGCCAATTGAAGGCCAGCCTCAGCAACTTAGCAAGGACCTCTACAATTTAGTGAGACCCTGTTTCAAAATTTTTTTTTTTTTTTTTTTTTTTTTTGTGGTACTAGGGATTGAACCCAGGGGCATTCTACCTCCAAGCTACATCCCCGGCCCTATTTTTTATTCTTTATTTTGAAACCGAGTCTAAGTTGTGGAGTGCCTCACTAGGTAGCTGAGGCTGGCAGCGAACCTGGATCCTCCTGTCTCAGCCTCCCAAGTACTGGGATTACAAGCATACGCCACCATGCCTGGCTCAAAATTAAAAAAAAAATTTAAAGGGCTAGGGATGTAGTTCAGAGGTAGAATGCCCCTGGGTTCAATCACCAGTACCACAAAAAAAAGAGAGAGAAAAAAAATAAAGCTTGGGCTGGGTTATAACCCCCTCACACTTTTTTCTTATAACAAGAAAAGCAAAATTCAGTTTTTGAAAGCTTTTTTTTTTTTGCGGTACTAGGGATTGAACTCGGGGGCATTCTACCTCCGAGCTATACCCCCAGCCCTACTTTTTATTCTTTATTTTGAAACCGGGTCTCACTAAGTTGCGGAGTGCCTCACTAGTAGCTGAGGCTGGCCACAAACCCGGATCCTCCGGTCTCAGCCTCCCAAGTGCTGGGATTACAAGCGTGTGCCACCATGCCTGGCTTTGAAAGCTTTTTGAATAACATCTCATGTCATGTAACCCTTACTTTTAATAGTCATGTTAGCATCTGAGTATAGATGTTATCGTTCCCCTAGTGCAATGGAATTGGTGAATCAGAAGACTTTGTACAAAGAATTACTTAAAAGAATACCAAGAACTAAAAACTCACTCTTTAGCTGTGGATTAGTGTACTGGCATTCTGACCTGGGTTTAGATAGCAGAAAATAGCTCATTGTTTTATGGTTCCTAGGAATCACTTTTGACCTCAGGATATGTGTGGGGGGCAGACAGGTATATGGGGATATGAGACAAGTCCTTCCTTGTACTGGAGTGTATAGTGTAGGACATTCACATATATCTCTGTTGGCCTGTAGGATGGCCAGCTAATTGAGTGCCGCTGCTGCTATGGGGAATTTCCATTTGAGGAACTGACACAGTGTGCTGATGCTCACTTATTCTGCAAAGAGTGTCTCATCAGATATGCCCAAGAGGCCGTCTTTGGATCTGGAAAGGTAAGAACTGTGTTACATACATACATACATAGGAAACATTCACTGATTAAGGTGACCATGCTGATAGACAGGGACCTTTTCTAGGGTGAGGAAGAATTCTGCTGATGTGCTGATTTGTGCTTGACCTGATTTGTGTCATTATGTTGGTTCTAGGCACAGCAGATTTCTTTTCATGAAACGATAGCATTCTTCCATGCCCCATGCCTGGCCCCACAGGGGACCTGATTAATCACTCACCTGGCTGTTCACTATCACAATGAAGAATGAACTCAGGAGGAGAGAACCTTCAGCTTGTTTGAGCACAAGAAAGTGCATTAGTGTTTTTTACACATTTTAAAGCATTTTATAGTTGGATTCAAATATATATGTATATTAAAGTAACTATTTTAAGCAAAATTACATTTCTCTCTCTGAAGTCAGTTTCTCTTAACACCAGCATAAGACAATATGGAAGGGATTTTTGTACTACTACATTTGTGGTATCTACATCAGCAGTAGAGAACTAACAGCCATTTAGAATATGGCCTTTTAAACATTACCATTACCAGTTATGCAGTCATCATATACTTTTTGTTGCTACACTGAGAAATTGTTGCATATGCCTAATTGCAGTCTACTCTTGAAGCAAAGCCAAACTGAGAAACATTCTACAAAATTACTGACCAGTTCTCTTCAAAAGTACCAAGATCCTGAACAACAAAGAAATACTAAAAAATTGTCTCTAGGAATATAGAAGAAAAACAGCCTCAGTTTCTCCCTCCATATACTCACAGATCACTTCTGTTACCCCAAGATGTGTGGGCATTGCTCCCTACCAGCAAGCAAGCAGTCAGTTTTTCAGCAGACACCAACCTCTTAAGTTGATTACATTCAGATAGTATCTACCTGGAGATAGTGTTAAGTCCCACAGATTGAAGGCTCAGTCCCCAGGGCTGTCCCCTCTTCAGACACCAGTTGAAAGTCCAGACTTTTTCAACTACTGACCAACTCGGTACAAATTGGGGTTCCCATGATTCACTCTTTTGGCTCAATTAATTTGCTAGACCAGCTTGCACAACTTAGGGAAGCACTTACTTACATTTGCCAGTTTATTATAAAGGATATTAATCAACAGCCAGACAAAGAGATACATAGGGTGAGATTCCACCAGAGTACAAGAGCTTCTGTCCCCATGGAGCTGGGGTGTACCACCTTACCAACACCTGGATGAGTTCTTATTCACATTCCTATAAGCTTTCCATATGTTGAGCTGTCCAGAAGCTCTCCAGACCATGTCCTTCGGTTTTTATGAAGACTTCATTGCATAAACATGAATGAAGCATAAACAGCCTTGCAAAAATGTGATTGGACAGAATGAGTATGTGCTAAAACTAAAAAAACCGGGTAGGGAAACGCAGCAAGGCTTGTCTGTCCAGATTCTTCTTGGCATCTCTGTACAGCATTCCTTCCTCCCAGGTATGGGCCTTACTAATAAGACCCTATCTGAAATGGGGGGTCTTCTGATCAACTATCAGATAAGGCAGTTCAGAGAATCTCTTTATGGCCAGCTTCTACACAGAAAGGTAGGGAAAGAGTATATTTTTATGTTTCTATGACCAGCCTTGAGGAAGAGAAATTTTAGTTCCTGTGGCCTACCTTGGAAGGTTTGAGGAATGGAAAGGAAAGGCAAAAGATCAGAGACTTTGCTTTCTGAGGCCTAATGTGCCCCAGTGTTATAACAGAAGACTATCTTTTACATTTATTGCTTTAAAATTGTTTCAAAACTGCTTAAAGAACCAAGGACAGAAGGCCAAATATTTAGTTAACCTTATTGTTGTCATTTAGGAAATAATAAAGCCATGAGAATTATAAGCCAGGAACCATGGATGAAAACCAAAATGTATAGATCATAATATTACAATGACACAGGTTGGAATAGACAAAGACATAACAGATTTCATGTGGGATCCTGCCCAAGAAAAGACTTAAGTGGAAAACCTAATGAAATCCAAATAAAGACTTAGTTAAAAGGATCGTACCACTGGTAACTTCGGGTTTTAAGTGTGGTATATACATGACATTAATCAGGGGAAGAGAATTTGGGAACTCTTATTATATTATTTTGCAACTTTTTATAAATATGACATTATTTCAAGATAAAAAGATTTTGTTTTTCCAAAATTCATGGCTTTTGGAGAAACATTGGACTTTGGTCCTCCCACTTATTGGCTGTGTAACTTTAAGCAAGTTAAATTCTAAGCTGCAGTGTCTTCCACCGTAGAACAGAGATACTCATAAAGACTGCTGTAAACATTAAATGATAACCTTTCCAGCTGGGCATGGTGGCGCACGCTTGTAATCCCAGCATTCAGGAGGCTGAGACCGGAGGATCCGGGTTCGCGGCCAGCCTCAGCTACCTAGTGAGGCACTCCGCAACTTAGTGAGACTCGGTTTCAAAATAAAGAATAAAAAAAAAAAAAAATAGGGCTGGGGGTGTAGCTCGGAGGTAGAATGCCCCTGAGTTCAATCCCCAGTACCGCAAAAAAAAAAAAAATGATAACCTTTCCAGCCGAGCGTGGTGGTGCACATCTGTAATCCCAGTACTTGGGAGGCTGAGACAGGAGGATTGCAGGTTCACAGCCAGCCTTGGCAACTTAGCAAGGCCCTCTACAACTTAGTGAGACCGTGTTTCAAAATAAAAAATATAGTAGGTGTGGGGGTATATAGCTCAGAGGTAGAATCCCTGGATTCAATCCCCAGTACCACAATAAATAAATAGGGCTAAATGTGTAGCTCAGTGGTAGAATGCCCTTGTTCAATTCCCCAGTAACAAAAACAAAAACATAACAGGAGCTCTTTGGAAGCTGTTAAGTGAATCTTACAACTAGTTGGTGTGTTTGACTTCAGGTGCCTGGATAACTAGTTAGTGGTTTTTTTATTTTGTTTTTGTAGTACTGGGGATTGAACCCAGGGACATTCTACCTCCAAGCTACAACCCCAGCGCTATTTTTTATTCTTCATTTTGAAGCAGGGTCTTACTAAGTTGCAGAGGGCAATCTTCCTGTCTCAGTCTCCCAAGTACTGGGATTACAAGCATATGCCACCACGCCCAGCTTACTGTTTTGTGTTGTGAACCCTAAATGACACTCTCTTAGGTCTTTTTGCTGGATTCAGGTATGAATCCTGCCCAACAAGTATGAGTCCACCTTCCAGCAGTCTGGACTGAGTGGGAGACGGGAGCTAAGAATTCTCTGTTAGACAGACTTCACTTCAAGTACTGACTTCAGGCCAACCTCTGCTCTCCTTGGTGACAGGTTCCCTTCTGGTCTAGCTATTCGAGAACCTTCCTTTTTTCTGGGAATGTGCTGGTTCCATCTGAAAGGGTAGGAACTAAAGGCCCAAACATTGCCCCTAATTCTTACTTATTTTTGTCAGTTCCCGCCACTCTGCTCTGCCTTCCCAAGGAGTCCCCTACTTTTCAGGATTCATAGAGGGAAACAGCTTGCTTCTCATCAGCATCTTCTTTTCCAGTATTGAGCCTTGTACCCTTCCTCCATCCACTTTCCATCTTCATGGATTGTGATTTGGGCTGTGTGTTAGTCACCTTTTCATCACTGTGACCAAAATACCCAACAAGAACATCTTAGAGGAGGAAAGATTTATTTGGGCTGATAGTTTCAGAGGATTTAGTCTGTGGTCAGTTGGCTTCTAGGCAGGAACATCATGGTGGAGGAGTGTGGCAGAGGAAAGCTGCTCAGCTCCTAGTAGCCAGAAAGCAAAGAGAGAGGATGGGGCCTGAAAGATAAACCCTTCCAGGGCATACTCCCAGTGATCTACTTCCTCCAATTAGGTTCCACCTCCCAGTAGTCCATACAGCTACCAATGACCAATGGATTAACCATCAAGTGGATTGATCCACTGATGAGTTCAGAGCCTTCATGATCCAATCATTGCTGAAAAGTTCCACTCTGTACCTTGCTGCTTTGGGAACCATACTTTCAACATGAGACTTTGGGGGACATTCCAGATATAAACCATAACAGGCTGCTAGACGGACTGTGTGTTTTTGTTTCATACTTTCCTTGTTTGGAGTGTAACTTCTCAGAGAGAGGGAGGCAGAGAAATCTTTACTTTGTCACTTCAGAATCTGCATTCTTAATTCCTACTTGCCTCTCTTTGAAAGATATATTTAACTTTTAAGGCTTTGTTTTTCTGAAAACTTGTTTGACTTCTCTTTTTTCTTTGTCTGTTTATTATTTCTAGTCGGAGCTCAGCTGCATGGAAGGCAGCTGTACCTGTTCATTCCCAACCAGTGAACTGGAGAAGGTGCTTCCCCAGACCATCCTTTATAAATACTACGAGCGAAAAGCTGAAGAAGAAGTCGCTGCAGCTTACGCTGATGAGCTCGTGAGGTGAGTTCTCAGAGTCATCTCATTTCTCATTGTGAAGACTGCCCGAGCATTTTCATCAGGTGAATATTCTTTTTTGTGTGTGTGTGGTACTAGGGATTGAACTCAGGGGCGTTCTACCTCCGAGCTACAGCCCCAGCCCTATTTTTTATTCTTTATTTTGAAACCAGGTCTCACTAAGTTGTGGAGTGCCTGACTAGGTAGGTGAGGCTGGCCTCGAACCCAGATCCTCTGGTCTCAGCCTCCTGAGTGCTGGGATTACAAGCGTGCGCCACCACGCCCGGCATCATCAGGTGAATATTCTGTAATAGAGCTATATCTTCTGTTTTCTGGCATTTCTTGTTGAGAAATAAGAAAGTTAATTTTATTAGTGGAAAAATATGGCCTATAGGTATAGTTATTATGCCCCATGTTGGAAGAAAAGTGACATGTGTAAGGAATTCTCATAATAGTTGGCATATTTGTGTATTGAGTGGTTGACACCTAGTCAGGACCTAGAATGGAGTCTGTTTCCTTCCTGGTAAGAGCCAATACAAAAAAGAGGCTCAATTCATGTTTCAGTGAAAACTAAGGAATAAAAACACACTATGAGCTGGGCGTGGTGGCGCATGCTTGTAATCCCAGCATTTGGGAGACTGAGACCGGAGGATCCAGGTTCTCGACCAGCCTCAGCTACCTAGTGAGGCCCTCTACAACTTAGTGAGACCCTGTTTCAAAATAAAGAAAAAAAAATAGGGCTGGAGGTGTAGCTCAGAGGTAGAATGCCCCTGAATTCAATCCCCAGTACCGCAAAAAAAAAAAAAACACACACTATGATTGTCTAGATCAAAACTCCATCTTAATCAGACATTAATTTTCAGTAATGCTGCTGCTGCTGTTTGATTCCAGGTGCCCCTCCTGTAGCTTTCCTGCTCTGTTGGACAGTGATGTGAAGAGGTTCAGCTGTCCTAATCCTCGCTGCCGGAAGGTAAGAAGACAGAATTTTTTCTATGCATGTAATTTGAACTTTGATAATTTGGGCTACACTAATAGCCCATATATTATATACCATGAATGCATGCTGATTCATGAGAAAGATTTGAGTGCTCTTTTTGTGAAAGCAAATGAAGATCAGTACTTTGTGAATGGTGGTTGGCATGGTTACGGAGATGGAGGGCCACTTGTGGAATTCCAGTTACAAAGGAGTGCATCCCTATTTTATGTCATCTTATAAGGACAGATGCTGTGATGTAAAATGTAAAGGAGTTTGTTTTTCTTCTATTGTGTCATCATTTTTCTTGCTTGCCCTTTTCCCTGCCCTGTGCTATCCCCTACACACACACACACACATAGACATACCTCCTAACAAAGCTTATGCAACATTTCTTTGATTAGAGGACTGTTCATGCCAGGCATGGTGGCACATGCCTATAATCCCTGTACTTGGGAGGCTCATATAGAAGGATCACAGGTTCACAGCCAGCCTCAGCAACTTAATGAGGCCGTCTGCAACTTAGTAAGACCCTATTTCAAAATAAAATAGGGCGGAGGATGTAGCCCAGCAGTAGAATGCTCCTGGGTTCAATTCCCAGTACCCTCCCCCCCATACACACACACAAAAAGGACTTGTCATAGTGACGTCTCTGTTATGTCTGGTATGTTTTTCATTTGACCGTTCTCCTCATAAGAACTGACTGTATCATGTGAGACCAAAGCTGTCTAGTCACCATACTGCTGTAAATCTTTTTTCCTTTAATTAGGCTTCTACTCTGAAATAAGAATAACTTAAAATTCATCAACCATTTATAAGCCACTTAAGAATTTTTAATGAATGTTGTCATCTACCTAGACAAATGTGTTTAGGCCATTATTCTAAAACCATATGATCAGAGTTGAACATTTCAGTATCTTGGGGAGAGTGAAGAAATTGAAGCAGAGATTGGAGAAGAAAAAAGAAACTAAACAAATGATCTAAAAGTTTGTTCCTTTTGTTTTCAATATTATTATTTCTGTGTGGAACACCTGTGTGTTCTTATAGCTGATGTGGCCTTTTAGTAATTTATCTCCAGCCCAGGCTATTGCTACAACAATTGTCCTAATAATCTAGCTTCTTAGAACTAGGAAAGCATAGTAATTAATATCCTTGTGTGTGTGTAGTATGTCAGGCACTGGAATACCTGGGAAGATGATGTCTGAGCTGAGGTTCAGAAAGCAAGGGGAATGTGACTGTTTCAGTCAGCATTCTCACCACTGTATTCGTGTGTGTGTGTGTGTGTGTGTGTGTGTGTGTGTGTGTGTGTGTGTGTTACTGTGGATTGAACCCAGGGTCTTTCTACCTCTGAGTTATACCCCCAGCCCTATTTTATCTTTTTATTTTGAAACAAGGTCTCACTAAATTGCTGAGGCTAACCATGAACCTGCGATCCTCCCATCTCAGCCTCCCAAGTACCAGGATTACAAGCACGCACCAACCACCACGCCCATCTTACTACTGTGATCTAAATACCTGGCATATAAAACTTAGAGGAAAAGCCGGGCGTGGTGGCGCACGCTTGTAATCCCAGCATTCGGGAGGCTGAGACTGGAGGATCCGGGTTCGAGGCCAGCCTCAGCTACCTAGTGAGGCACTCTGCAACTTAGTGAGACTCGGTTTCAAAATAAAGAATAAAAAATGGGGCTGGGGGTGTAGCTCGGAGGTAGAATGCCCCTGAGTTCAATCCCCAGTACCGCAAAAAAAAAAAAAAAAAAAAAAAACTTAGAGGAAGAAAGATTTTGGGGGGCTTATGATTTTAGGAGTTTCAGTCCATAGGGTCAATTTCAAAGCATAGTGGCAGTGGCAGGGTGCACAGGGGAACACTGCTCTCACATCATGCAAAGAGAGGAGGAGACCCATCGACACACATAGTCCCCAAGACCATACCCACAGTGACATGCTTCCTCCAGCCATCCCCTACCTACTTAGATTACCACGCAGTAAGTCAATTCAAGTTATTAATCCATCAATAGGTTTATCCACAGATGAGATTAGAACCTTTATGATTTTGTTATTTCACCTCTGAACATTTTTGCATTGCCTTTATATTGCCTGGACATTCAATGTCCAAACCATAACAGTAGCCAAAGGAAGGAAAGGGTGAGAGGTGGAGTGAAGATGGAGGAATGTTCTAAGTCCAAGAAGCAGCAGCAGCCTAGACAGTTCATATCAGAAGTGTAAATGACTCATGACCCTGGGGGCAGGGTCCTGAGCACCATT
Organism: Graphiurus murinus; assembly: GCA_004027655.1. NCBI lineage: Eukaryota > Metazoa > Chordata > Mammalia > Rodentia > Gliridae > Graphiurus > Graphiurus murinus. The sequence goes on from PVLC010001972.1 coordinate 42,538, forward strand.
CTGATATGGGTGGATAGCTAAAATATCAGGCAGATCTGTTTGGCTGTTGAGTAGTTGACATGAGAAATGTACATCACTGTCACCTTCTCTGGCGTCTCCATGAATTGCTTAGAAGGAGGTGGAAGCTATATTCCCTGATATTATTCGAAGTAAAGTAGGCCAGTGAAAGTGCTAATTTGGAAAGTTAAAGAGAAAGGGAAGGCCATTATTCTCCAAAGACATTTAGAAACAGCCTGAGGGCACACATGAGTCTGAAGCAGTATCCAGTTTATGTTTAAGACATCAACTTGGGCTGGGCTTGGTGGTGCATGCCTGTAATCCCAGTATTTGGGAAGCTGAGACAAGTGGATGGCAGATTCGAGGACATCATCAGCAACCCAGCAAGACTCTCAGCAATCCAGCAAGACCCTATTTCAAAACAAAAAATAAGAAGGGCTGGGGGTGTAGGTCAGAGGTAGAATGCCCCTGGGTTCCAGCTCTAATAGCAAGAAAAAAAGAAGAACATCAATTTGGGATATCAGTGGGAGCTTCCCAAAGGCTTTTAAGATTCCAGGCAGGAGTACCAAAGATTCTTTCTGTCTATAGGAAGAATATACATGCCCAGTTGAACTTCGAGGTGGCCATTTAGTTTCTTTTGGCTAATGGAATGTGTGAGTAGGTTACTTCCATTAAAAGCCACTGAGAACAAATGCAGTGGTGGAACTAGTACACACTGTCATCCTCCCCAACTCAGAGCAGAACAAGCAGTAGGAAATTCCTCACTCTGTGCTTCTCTGGAGAGAAAAAGAGTTGGAGCATGAGTCTGGCATTCTAGCTTTTCAGAAGCCTGCCTGTGACAGTTTTTTGTTTCACCCAAGTCATAGTGCTGATGGGATGTATCATAGACTAGATGCCTGGAGGCTACCAGGAATAAAGAATGTTGGGCAGGTTGGGCAGCTTGTGCTACTTCAGAGAACCCAAAGTATAGCAGTCAAAGCCCAGTATACCTTGGAGACTTCTACCCTGGGTGATAGGAAAAGAAAGGGGAAGAATGAGTCATGTGTCCAGGGTTCCAGCTTCTCCAGAGGCTACCATAGGGACTGATTTCAGTCTTGCCCAACTCAAAGAACAAGATTCAACATATTCTAGATGCCTGGGAGCTACTGTGACCAAAAAAGAGCTAGGTGGCTTACAGCAGCTTCAGAGACCCCAAGGTACCTCAGACCAGACATTAGAAGAAACAAGAGGTCACATTACTCCTGGGACAGGGGAGTAGGAGACTGTGTAGAGCCTCTCTAATTGGTAGTTTACATGCACAAATTCAAAAATAGCACATCCACAGAAAAAGTTTGAGAAATCCCCAAAATCTCCCAAGATGATTGATGAAGATCTTTCCCTGTATAAAACCAGTCTGTAAAGACTGGGAGAGGGGGCTGTTTTTCCAGCTTTGTAGATCCTAACACAAAAGTAGCAAGGCTTGCACACAAAAAGAAGGAAACATGACCAAATCAAAGGAACAAAATAAATTTTCAGAAACTGACCTTAAAGATACTGTCATGTATTAATTACCTGGCAAAAGAACTCAAAATAAACATCATAAAGATGGTAAACAAGCCAGGCATGATGGCTTAAGCCTATAATCTCGGTACTGGAGAGGCTGAGGCAAAATTGCAGGTTCAAGGCCAGCCTGAGCAATTTAGTGAGATCCTATTACAAAGTAACAAAATAGGGCTGAGGGTATAGCTCAGAGGTGAACTCCCCTGGGTTCAGTCCTTTCTCTCTCTCTCTCTCTCTCTCTCTCTCTCTCTCTCTCTCTCTCTCACACACACACACACACACACACACACACACACAGATAGCAAGCTAGAGAAAATGTTGCACGAACAAAATGAGAACATCAACAAAAAAGTACAAAATATTTTTAAACCACACCTGTAATCCCAGTGTACTTAGGAGGCCGAAACAAAAGGATCTCAGGTTCAAGGCCAGCTGGTGCAACTTAAGGAGACCCTTTTTCAAAATAACAAAATAAAATAGGGCCAGGGCTATAGCTCAGAAGTAGAATGCCCCTACATTCAACCCTCAGTACCACACATAAAAAAAGTTGTTTTTTTTTTGCAGCTGAAGAATACAAAACTCAAATTAAAGAACTTACTAGGATAGGATTCAGCAGCAGACTTCATTAAATATAAAATGAATCAACAAACTTTTTTTTAAAAAGGTCATTTTAAATTATCCAAGAGAAAGAGAAAAAGAATAAAGGTGCCTAAGGGAAGTATCAGAAGAACAGGAGGGCACATGGCAGAAAGCTTATTTGAAGAAATAATGACCATAAGCATCCCATATCTGGGGAAGGAAATAGATATTCAGATTCAAGAAGCCAAATAGACTCCAAGCTGAACCCAGAGTAGACCACACCAAGACACATCATAAAATTGTCAAAAGTCAGAATTTTGAAATCAAGAAGAGAAGAACAGTTTGCATACAAAGGAGCTTCCATAAAATTATAGATTTCAGTCGGACATGGTAGCACACACCTACAGTCCCAGTACTTGAGAGGCTGAGACAGGAGGAGCGCAGGTTTTTAGCCAGTCTCAGTAACTTAGTGAGACCCTGTTTCAAAATAAAATAGGGGTGCAGTTGTAGAACACCCCTGGGTTCAATCCCCAGTACCATCATATATATACATACATATATATATACATATATATATACATACATGCACATATACATATACATGGATTTCTCAGCAGAAACCTCTCAGACCACAAAAGAAGTCAGATGGTTTATTCAAAGTGCTGACAGAAAAAATTGCTAGCCAAGAATACTGTATTTGGAGCCGGGCGTGGTGGCGCACGCTTGTAATCCCAGCATTCGGGAGGCTGAGACCGGAGGATCCGGGTTCGAGGCCAGCCTCAGCTACCTAGTGAGGCACTCCGCAACTTAGTGAGACTCGGTTTCAAAATAAAGAATAAAAAATAGGGCTGGGGGTGTAGCTCAGAGGTAGAATGCCCCTGGGTTCAATCCCCAGTACCGCAAAAAAAAAAAAAAAAAAAAAAAAAAGATTACTGTATTTGGCAAAACTGTTCTTTAAAAATAAGAAGAAGGCAGGGCGTGGTGGTGCACGCTTGTAATCCCAGCATTTGGGAGGTTGAGACTAGAGGATCTGGGTTTGCAGCCAGCCTCAGCTGCTTAGTGAGGCCCTCTATAACTTAGTGAAATCCTGTTTCCAAATAAAGAATAAAACATAGGGCTGGGGCTGTAGCTCAGAGGTAGAATACCCCGGGTTCCATCCCCAGTACTGCAAAAAGAAAAAAAAAAAGCATGTGAAGTTGTGAAGTTCACTGGCAAGTAAACAGACTATCCTTGTTTTAGCATTTTTTTACTTTACTATGATGTGAAACTGATGGTCATTCAGTAGGAAACGTACTTTTTTTTTTGGGGGGGGGATAGTGCTGAGGATTGAACTCAGGAGTTCAAGCTATACCTGCAGCCCTATTTTTTAATTTTTATTTTGAAACAGGGTCTTGCTGGGTTAATGAGAGTCTCGCTACTTGCTGAGGCTGTCCTCAAACCTGAAATCCTCCTGTCTCAGCCTCCCAAGTACTGGGATTACAAGCATGCGTCACCACGCCCAGCAAAACCATACTTTTAATCTTTTCCCAGGCTAGCATATGCCGCCTCTTGTGATGCTGAGCAGCAGCAGTGAGCTATAGTTCCCAGTTAGCCAGATATCCACAAGGGTAAAACAACAGATACTCTATAGTATGCTCTGTTGCTAAGCTTTGATGTTGGGTAGGCTAGGTATATTAAATGCATTTTCAACTTAAAATGAGTTTATTGAGATGTAACCCCATCGTAAGTTGAGGAGAGCCAAGTGTGGTGGCGCACACTTCTAATTGGGAGGTGGAGACAAGAGGAGCATAGATTCATGGCAAGCCTCCGCAACTTAGTGAGACCCTGTTTCAAAATAAAATATAAAATAGGGCTGGGGGTGTTCTCAGAGGCAGAATGGTCCTTGGGTTCAATCCTCAGTATCACAAAAAATAGTAGTAGGTTGAGGAGCATCTGTATAAACATGCAGAATTCTGTAATACTGTGATTATCATACATAAAAAGAAGTAACTTGCAGTATCAGTAACAGTGAGGCATTCTACCTCCAAACTATACCCCCAGCCCTATTTTTTATTTATATTGAAACAGGGTCTCACTAAGTAGCTGAGGCTGGGCACAAACCCACAATCCTCCTGTCTCAACCTCCCAAGTACTAGGATTATAAGCTTGTACCACCATGCCCAGTGTAAAAGATAGAATATATAAATTTAAAGTTGTTATCAGGCTAGGCCTGGTGGTACATGCCTGTAATCCCAGTATTTGGGAGGCTGAGACAGGAGGATTGCAGGTTCAAGGCGATCCTCAGCACCTTTGTGAAACCCTCGGCTTCTTAATGAGACCCTGTTTCAAAATAAAAAATAAAAAGGACTAGGGGTAGCCAAGTGTGGTGACACACTCCTCTAATCCCAGAACTTGGGAATCACAGGTTGGAGAACACCCTCAGCAACCTATGGAGACCCTGTTTCAAAATATAAAATAGGACCAAGGGTATATCTCCAAGGTAGAATGCCGCTGGATTTAGTCCCCAGTACCAAAAAAAAAAAAAAAACTATATGCTGTCTATAAAACATGTAGTTTTACAGGTACATGTAGGCCAAAAGTAAAAGGACAGAAAAAAATATCCCATGCAAAAGATAACCATAAGAAAGCAGATGTGGTGCTGGGCATGTTTGCTCATGCTTTTAATCCCAGTACTTGGGAGGCTGAGACAGGAGGGTTACAGGTTCGCAGCCAGCCTCAGCTATTTAGTGAGGCCCTCCACAACTTAGTGAGACTCTTTCAAAATAAAGATTAAAAATAGGGTTAGGGGTGTAGCTTGGAGGTAGAATGCCCCTGGGTTCCATCCCCCATACCACAAAAAAAAAAAAAAAAAGAAAAAAGAAAAAAGAAAGCAGATGTGGCCATACTTATGCAAAATAGATTTAGTCAAAAACTGTCCCAAAAAAGAAAGAACATAATATTCTGATTAGAGGATTGGTTCACTAGGAGGGCATACCAATTGTAAATATACAGTCAGCTTTTCATATCCACAGGTTTCACATCCATGGATTCAACCAACTATAAGTCAGAAATACTTGGGGGGAAAATTGCTTCTGTACTGAACATACACAGACATGTGTGTATTTACTGGAGACTGAACCAGGGGTGTTCTACTTCTGAGTTACACACCCCAGCCCTATTTTTATTTTTTTAATCAGGTTCTTACTAAATTGCTGAGGGCCTTGCTAAGTTGCTGAGTCTAGCCTCAAACCTGCAATCCTTCTGGCTCAGTCTCACTGGGTTACAGGTGTGCACCATCACACCCTGCTCAGACTCTTTTCTTGATGTTATTTAAACAATACAGTGTTACAACTATTTACAATAGCATTTGCATTGTAGTAAGTATTATAAGAAATCCAGAAATGGTTTGAAGTATGTGGAAGAATGTGCACAACTTATTTACAAATACTATGCCATTTTGTATAAGGGACCAGAGCATCTGCAGATTTTAGTATCCGTGGGGTTCCTGGATTCAATCCTCCACAGATACCAAGTGTGTGGTAAATCAACATTGACAAAACTGAAGGGAGAGATGCATAGCAACACAGTAAACAGATTTTAATACCACACTTTCTATAACAAATAGAACAACCAGAAGATTAATAAGGAAACAGCTGACTTCAGAAACACAGTCATGTACAGAACATTCTACCCACTAGCAGCAGAAAACTTTCTTCTCAAGCACACATGGCACATTTTCCAGTAAGGAATGTTATATCAGGAGTCATTATTGATTACAGGGCCTTGTACTTTTAGAGCTTGACTTTGACCTTTGGATAAGGGAGTTTATGTTCTAGGCCTCCTTTCTGCTGTTAGTGTAAGGTCTGTATGGAAAATAGTGGCCAGGATGCAGAGAAATAACCAAGCCTTGCCATCCTGTGGAGTAAGTTGCCACTAGGTGGCACTGGTGCTCCATGAGGAAACTTCCTCCCTCCCCCCTTCCCCTTGCCCATTTGGATGTTTCATTTCAAAAGTACATGCATCAGCACAGTTGTCTAGCAAGCAGAATTGACAAAAAATGTTTGGGCTTAGTGCTAAAGCAAACCACTGCGTGCATTCAGAATTTAACATTAAATATGGCAGTGTTGTTAGGGTGTCTGCTTTCTCTTTTTCACTTGTACAGATTTTCCATGTGATAGTCCTCTCTTCAGCAAGATGGCTAAACCAGCCATTACTCCTTGAGGATTCTACATGTTTAAGAAATGAGCTTCAATCTAATTTTGGCCTGTGTGAGACTGAGGGGATCTGCTTTCTTGTTGCAGTGTCTTTGCCAGTAATCTAAACTCCAGTTGGATTTCCAGGAACTTGTCACTCTGAGATGAAGTGTTTATATTAATGCATAATCTGGAGGAGGGCTTGATGCCTGGAATCCCTGAAGAATAAGACACTTTATCTCTGGTGAAATGGAGAGAGGCTCTATTTCATTGATATGCTGGAATACTTTCTAGGCCTTCAGCTCCCTTGTGTGTTCTCAGATAAAGCATTTATGAGCTTGTTTTTAGCATGCTGCTCTTAGGAGTAGGTTGAATGTATTTGGTGTGGGAAGGAAAGGTGATAGATTTTTTTACTTGAAGACGAACTTCTGGAATACTTTCTTAGAGTCAGTCATTTCCCTCTCAAATCTCTTTCTACCTTCCAAGAACCATAGCTTTGCTGTATAAACTCAGCAGTATATAATTAGAGCTTCTCAGAAAGTTAGCCAGGACCATAAGTGAAGGTTTAGAAATACTCAGGAAACATGTACTAAGAAGGAAAGACCATTGGGTAGTGAGAGTTTAATCAGAATAACTGAAGAACATCTGGTTTGGGGTCTTTAGTGGAAACTGAGAATGTGAATGTGGTTGTATAACCACCATCTTTGCCCAAGGTCACTCGTCCTTGTTGTATTTGTCATTTCTCATCTATCCAGTCTCTTCCTCGCTCATCTTTTTCTACCCTTTCCAGGTCCCATCCTGTCCTCTCTAGCATGCAATGTTCCTAACTTTTTACAGCAGTGAAATATAACTCAAATTCACATCTGCAATGAACCAGTTTGTTGCTTAAAAACAGGCATCCGCAGCTGCCTGCAGTAGCCGAATGGCTGTGTGAAGAGAATGTAAATGAGTCTGGACCAGCTGTCAGTGCCAGGGCAGCTCCAGCTGTGATGGCGGACGGTTGGCACTTATTAGCTGCACTCTAATGGGGGAAGGGGAGTCCCAGCCAGTCAGCTGATTGGTGGGCTGAGCCAGGCCTTCATATTATCCAGAGATGAATGAAGCTTAGTCTTCTTGTTCCCACTATCAGAAAGGACCTTTATTCAGGAAGTAACATTGACAAAAACTAAATGTCTGGGTGACAAAAAGATTTTTAGGCCTGCAAATGAGGGCTCATTTACTGGAGTAGAAATCCATGCTGCATAATGTAAGTCAGAAAAAGAGGAGGCTGGGGTGGGAATTCCTCCTCATAAAATGTACCCTGCCCTAGACCTCGAAAAGTAAGTCCCTTTCTTTGGTTCCCAAAGAGGGTCCCACTGAAGAACTTCAGGTTCTGGTTTGCAGAGATGATGCCCCAGTAGGTCCATCATGGAGCATATCTAGCATAGCCTTTGGCTCATGCTAGTCCCGCAGCAGCCATACAGAGTGGATACTGAGACCTGGTGTCAGGTAATAGCAGACTGTGGAGCAGAGAACACAAAAGGAAGCGTCCCTGCCCCTAAAATAGCCCCAGAGTGAATGCCAGGTGCTTTCCTCAAGCCGTCTCCCATCAAACAGTGAGCAGAGCCCACATCGTAGCAAGGAATTGCCAGAATTTCACTGTTTTCATATAGTATTTGTATCAGTTTGCACTTTTTTAAATGCCTTGTAGTAAACAGCACTGTGCATCTGTCTTTTATGGCTTCTTGATGTGGAACAATTTTGGTTGATAATTACATGTGAGCACATCTACTTTCCCTTTGTGACATCTTAGCCTCTTAAACACAGGCTACAGAATGTGGTTACCTCAGCAGATATGTCTGTTTCTGAGAAGGAAAAAAGCAAATATTGCTTACTTTTCTTCCCACCCTGCTTTCCCATTGCAATTTGAATAAGTAGTATATTTGCTTTTGTCTTCAGTGGCTATTTTTATTTGCTTTGTTTTTATGGTACTAGGGATTGAACCCAAGCTCATTCTTCCTCCAAGTTACACCCCCAGCCCTATTTTATTTTTATTTTGAAACAGGATCTTGCTGGGTTGATGAGAGTCTCACTACTTGCTGAGGCTGTCTTTGAACTTGTGATCCTCCTGTCTCAGCCTCCTAAGTACTAGGATTACAAGCATGTGCCACCATACCCAGCTTCCATGACTATTTAAAAGGGAGATACAGCTGGGCGTGGTGGCGCACGCTTGTAATCCCAGCATTTGGGAGGCTGAGACCAGAGGATCCGGGTTCGCGGCCAGCCTCAGCTACCTAGTGAGGCACTCTGCAACTTAGTGACACCCTGTTTCAAAAATAAAGAATAAAAAATAGGGCTGGGGGTGTAGCTCGGAGGTAGAACGCCCCTGAGTTCAATCCCCAGTACTGCAAAAAAAAAAAAAAAAAGGAGATAGGATAACTACTCAAAATAGGAAAAGGTAAAAATATTATGCCGACATGAATGAAAATTTTAGTTTTTTTCCCCTTGGCGCTACAAAAACGGCTTTTATTTTTATATTTCATCTACTTTATCCCTTGATAGTAGATACTGAGTGATAAAATCAACTGTCGTTGCCTCTTGGCCTGCCATTAGGGAGTGTGGGGGCTGAATAGTGGATGTGGATAATGCTGCTGTCCCTACTCCCTCTGCAGATGCAGAGCTGCTGTAGCCCCTTAGGTTTCTTCACTCAAAAAATTTCTGCTAGCTTTGTGGGAGCTGGTGGATTGTGCATCCATCTGACTGACTTTTAGTGCCAAAGCCAGCTAGGCAGGGTCTGTGACGACTCCGAGGAACCCAGGGACCCAGCAACAACTGCCCTGGAGCCTCAAGTGTTTGCCAATTTCTCTAATCCCCTTGGAACTAGGCACTACTCTGCCTTGCCTTTTAGAGAATATTCTGATGGTTCCTTCTCATCTCTGAAGCTGCCTGAGATGGCTAAAGTGTTACTGCCTTCCTAGAAGACAAATCACCAAACCTTCTGTTGAGGAGGCATTGTGTTTCTCTTTTGTCAACATCGTTTGGGAGTGTGTGTGTGTGTGTGTGTTACTGGGGATTGAACCCAGGGGCATTCTACCTACGAGCTATACCCCTAGCCCTATTTTTTATTCTTTATTTTGAAACAAGGTCTCACTAAGTTGTGGAGGGCCTCACTAAGTAGCTGAGGCTGGCTGTGAACCTGTGATCCTCCTGTCTCAGCCTCTTGAGACATGTGCCACCACACCTGGCTTGCTTGGGACAATTCTTTGCTGGGCTTTCTTACTAAGTTACCTGTTTTGAGAATTGTTTTGAAGACCTCTAGTGAGCAATAATCACTGATGTGGTGCTCTATGTCTAGCATTGTGCTGGGAGCTGTGATGCTGTGAACATCAGTGAAATAACATGGTATCCCTGTCCGCAGCTACAGGCCTCAGGAGGAAACAGTTGTTAGGATGAGAAGTTTTGACATTAGCATGCTTTTAACTCCACCTTTTCCATTGTGATTTAGGCTACAAACATTCCCCTTCCCCCCCCCCCCAGCCCCCGGCACATTTCCTTCATTTGTGTAATGAGAATAATTGCACCTACCTTGCAGAACTTACATGAAAAATATTAATGGCACGGTGTAGGTAAAGCACTGAGTCTAGCGCCTAGTGCTTCATGTTACTGAACAATAAGTAACCTCCCATCTAAGGAAAGCAGAGACTGATGCTGACAGTGTGTGCAGGTGTGCAGGCCCAGGTGATGAAGGGAATTCCTAGAAAGGAAGAACATCTTCCAGTTTTGTAAACTTTGCTGCTCCAAGATCATGGAGTTCCCCTAAAGAGGGCAGATACAAAATCCCATCAAGTGAGCAAAAGGTGACTCATCACTATAGTTTTTCAAATCATGTGCTCAAAACACTCATTTCTTATTAGTTCCCTAAGGTACTATGATACAAAGAGGGTAGACTGATTGACTTTATTTATTTATTTATTTATTTAATTTATTTATTTTGTGGTACTATGAGTTGAACCCAGGGATATTCTACCTCTGAGCTATACTCCCAGCCCTATTTTATTTTTTATTTTGAAATAGGGTTTCACTAAGTTGCTGAGACTGGGAACCTGTGATCCTCCAGTCTCAGCCTCCCAAGCACTGGGATTATGGACACATGCTGAGGCTGATTTTTGCTAACCATACATTCTATGAGAAATGACAGCTCCCCCTTAGCCCACGTTATTCATATTCAGAGAAGGGCCTCATGTTGTCCTAAGGACAGCTGCATTCTGAGGAAGACTACTCACAGGTTTTTTTCTACTGCTGTCACCAGTGTCCACATGGTTCTGTCCACAGCTTTACTGTTGCTTCCTCCTCCTCCTCTAGGGTTCTTGTTGATTTCTTATCCCAACCCAGAAGGATTGGAATCTCAGGAAATTATATTCAGAGATGAATATAGGAAGGACCTAGAAGCAAATTCAGTAGCACATTTTGTGGGAGAATTCAGAATTAGTAACAAAGTAGAGATAAAATTCCGTGGTTTTTCTCTATCATCCATTGATTGTGGATTTTTACTTACTAGGAGGGACTGACCTTTACCCAGAGTCCTAGCCACCCCATCCACCCCAGCAGCAGGCAGACCATGAGGTTAGGGCTGCTCACCTTTTACCATCCTTTGAGCGGAAGGACATACCTACTTGTCTCCTTTTTTGTTGTTTTTGATCTCCACTAAAATGCACCATCTATAGTACTTACAGAAAAAGACTCTGGGGTTTTAACAGGTTTCCAGTTTATTGAAATAGAAACCTTGACCCACTTTCATGGTTTTGTGGCTGCCAATTAGCATTGCTTATCAGACTCATCATAGCCTTGTTTGCAGATTTTATGGGCATCATAAGCTTCAATTGGCTTCTTCTAGAAACCACCCCTTTATATATTTTCCTAAAATAACTTAATGCCATTTTTCTGTGCCTGTAGCCTCACTAAAGAAGAGATGTATTTTTATTACATTTTTAAAAATCTTAACATTAAAAATCCCTCAAGAGCCGGGCATGGTGTTGCATGCTTGTAATCCCAGCATTTGAGAGGCTGAGACCAGAGGATCTGGGTTTGCAGCCAGCTTCAGCTACCTAGTAAGGCACTCCACAACTTAGTGAGACCCTGTTTCAAAATAAAGAATAAAAAATAGGGCTGGGGGTATAGCTGAGAGGTAGAATGCCCCTGAAAAAAAAAAAAAATCCCTCAAGAATTGACATCTACAAAATAGCCTTTCTTAGTATGCTTTTACTGGTACATTATAGTCTCACATCATAATGTAAATCATATTGACAGTGACATACATGCACAAAGCACCTGGTGGGCCCCCCCCATTAGCTCCTTTTTCTCTTTACACTAATTGTGTATTACCAGGTGTCAGCATCTTAATTTGTTTTAGTGATCTCATTTCGATGTCCTTGAGAAAGGGCTATGTGTGAGTGCGCATGTGCTTAAGCAAACAGAGGTTGTGTGCGTGTGTGTGTGCACGTGTGTGTTTTGAAGGACTGGTGATTGTCTGTGTCCCTTCTTTACATTCTCAGCACAAAGCACTGCAGGGTTTCTAGCCTTGCAGGTAGAAGAAAAATTGTTGCTACGGCAATACCACAAGCATGAAAACATCCCATGTCCCTGTGGATGTTGGTCAGAGTGGAGGAATGTGGGGAGAGAAATAGTAGCAAAGGGTAATGTTCCTAGCATTGAGTGAAAAGAGAGCAAAGCCTGAGCCAAAGCTGCCATTGGGTGGAATTTCGTGTGAATACCCTCGAATTCAAGGTCCTTTCCCAATTAATTGCAGTGTTGTAGCCAAGAAATGGAAATGGTCTTTTACTCTTTAGTGTCCTCTTAGACTTTCTGACAAGGAAACAGGGAATCCTGAAGGAGGACTCTGTCATCTCTTTAGTCCACTGTGGCCACTACATCATTCCAAGCAGGATCGACCAACTACCCAGGCCCAGAAAACCCTGCTACCCATCAGCCTCCATGCAGCAGCCAAGGGTACCAGTTCCTGCCATCTCTTTTGAAACTACATCATACTTGCGTGCTCTGTGTCTGCACTGCATGCTAATGTCCCCTGAGAAGATGTACGCAGAGTAACCTTCGAAACTAAGAACAGAGATGAGAAGTAGAATCCAGTCCACTGAGGAGCACACCAAAATTTAGCTAGTGGTCATCACTTCAGGTAATTAAAGTAAATATGGTCAGGATTCCCTGCAGTGGGAGTTTGACATCATAATTAAAACAGGCTGAAGTCCAGGAAACTGTTGATTGAACTCTTACTAGTTCTTAGGGTCTTCATATTTCCTGTCTGTTCAAGGTCACGTGGCAGCAAGTGACAACATCAGGAGTCAGATTAGATCAAGGGCTTCATACTGTTATTTGTGTATTTGTGGCATGGTTTTGGTATGCTGCATTAGTTTTTGTTTTTGTTTTTTTGCAGTTGGGGATTGAACTCAGGGGCATTCTACCTCTGAGCTATACCCCTAGCCCTATTTTTTATTCTTTATTTTGAAACAGGGTCTCACTAAGTTGCGGAGTGCCTCACTAGGTAGCTGAGGCTGGCCGCGAACCCGGATCCTCCGATCTCAGCCTCCTAAATGCTGAGATTACAAGCGTGCGCCACCATGCCTGGCTGCTGCATTAGTTTTGAGAGTTCATTTTATAAACATTTCAAAACTGAAATGAGTAATACCAGCCACTTGGGAGCCTGGGGCAGGAAGATAGCAAGTTTGAACCCAGCCTGAGCAAATTAGTGAAACCCTGTCTCAAAATAAAATTCACCAAAAAAATAATGTGTGTGTGTAGAGGAATAGAGGAAAGAGATAGGATGCCTACCAATAAGCTAGAATTGGCCTTGAGTTGATCATTATTAAATATGAGTGATGGGTACATGAGGTTATGTTAGATACTTTTGTATCTGCTTAAAATTTCCCATAATGAAAAAAAAAATAGTTTTTAAAAATCAGCTGGGCATAGTGTCATGTGCCTATACTTGGGAGGCTAAGACAGGAGGATTGCAGGTTCAAGGGCAGTGCATGATAACTTAACAGAGAGCCTGTTTTAAAAAAAAAAAAAAAATTGAGCCGGGCTTGGTGGTGCACTCTTGTAATCCCAGTACTTGGGATGCTGAGACAAGAGGATCTCAAGTTCAAATCCAGCCTTGACAACTTAGCAAGACTCTCAGTAACCTAGCAAGACCCTGTTTCTAAGTAAACAATAAAATCGGGTTAGGGGTGTAGCTTGGAGGTGGAATGCCTCTAGGTTCAATTCCCAGTACTTAAATTTTTTAAGCCGGGTATGGTGGCACACGCTTGTAATCCCAGTACTTGTGAGGTCAAGACAGGAGGATCACAAGTTTGCAGCCAGCCTCAGTTACTTAGTAAGGCCCTCCACAACTTAATGAGATTCTGTTTCAAAATAAAGAATTTAAAAATAGAACTGGGAGTGTATGGGTTCAATCCCCAGTACTGCCAAAAAATAAAAATAACACCTAGGGGTGTAACTCAGAGGTACAACACCACTGGGTTCAATCCTCAGTATCACATAAATAAACATACAAACAGAAATAAATCTGGAGCCGGGCGTGGTGGCGCACGCTTGTAATCCCAGCATTTGGGAGGCTGAGACCGGAGGATCCGGGTTCAAGGCCAACCTCAGCTACCTAGTGAGGCACTCCACAACTTAGTGAGACCTTGTTTCAAAATAAAGAATAAAAAATGGGCTGGGGGTATAGCTCGAAGGTAGAATGCCCCTGAGTTCAATCCCCAGTACCACAAAAAGAAAGAAAGAAAGAAATCTGGGTCCTCTGACTTTGGCTATATCTATGTTCTTAACCTAGAGCTGTGCTTTGCTGTTTTGAGAATGTGTTACTTGTGGGAACTGGAAAGACTCATCTTCAAATGTTCTGTTATGGGGCTTAGCTACTTGTCTGAGATGAAAAATTTATCACATAACAGGAAAATAGCAGCAGCTGTTGGTGAGAAGGTAAAGGGCTCTTCATCCTGGAGGAGAAAAGGTACCTGTGAGTGGTTTCTGTTTGTACAAGATTTCTCCTGTGTGAGTGGGGGACCTCGTATACTCTGACTTCCCTGGGGAAGCCGATAGACCACCTGTATGGAATCTACACTGGCTCGCTAGGCCTTATTGTAGCCAGTGAATAGGTTGCTAGGAAGCCTCGGGCCCTGTACCAAGGGCAACCACTGCCACCTCTGCTTCCTTCTCCTCCTCTACCACCTTCACAACCCAAAACAGACTCTTTGATCTCCAGGACAACCTAGAAGAAAGTCCAAATGACATTTTGAGGGCCCTTCCAGCTCAGAGTCTGATTTCTAGAAAACAAGATTTTCAAACTGGGATTAGCATTTGCTTTTCAAAAAATAGACTAAGAAATTTTCTCACATCAAATCTCTGTAGTCTCACAAAAGCACTTTTTTTTTTTTCTAATTTTATTTCCCATAAGTGGTTCATACGAAAAGCATTTTAAGTTTCAAAAGCTCCCTATGTCTGAAAACTCGATCTAGGTTCTAGCCCAAAGCAAGTGAAATAAATGACTTTTTTTCTTCTCTTGTCTTTGACTGCAGATTGTCCTTTTGCTTCATATCCCTTCCTCTATTAGACTCTGCCAAGGCTAAAAACATATCTTGTTGCCACAGTCCTCTTACCTCTAAATTCTCATTTCTACTAAAACTTCATTTTTATTCCCAAGGCCAGCACCTGCTCTTTAACTTCTCTGCCTGGCTCATACCTCTCCCCCAGGCAAGTACCTCCCTTCTTCCTAACCCCTGGTTCTGACTGTGGGGCAAGTGCAAGTGCTGCCCTTCTTTCCCCACAGTCTTTCTCTGAACGACTTGCTTTCTTTCTTTCTTTCTTTCTTTTTCCCAGAACTAGGGATTGAACCCAGAGGCATTCTACTTCTGAGCTACATCCCCAGCCCTATGTTCTGTTTTGTTTTGTTTTATTCTTTATTTTGAAACAGAGTCTCACTGAGTTGTGGAGGGCCTCACTAAGTAGCTGAGCTTGGCCACAAACCTGAGATCCTCGTGTCTCCGCCTCTCAAGTACTGGGATTACAAGTGTGCACCACCACACCCCACTGAACTTGCTTCTTTAAGAAAATTTTTCCCAAGCCGGGCACGGTGGCACACGCTTGTAATCCCAGTATTTGGGAGGCTGAGACCGGAGGATCCGGGTTCGAGGCCAGCCTCAGCTACCTAGTGAGGCCCTCTACAACTTAGTGAGACCCTGTTTCAAAATAAAGAATAAAAAAATAGGGCTGGGGGTATAGCTCGGAGGTAGAATGCCCCTAAGTTCAATCCCCAGTACCAAACAAAAAAAAAAATTTTTTTTTTTTACCCAGCCACAGAAGCTGATGAATGTCCTGCCCTTTACTCCCTGATGTTTTCCCTGTCTTCTAAACACAGACATCTGTTGCTCCCTCAGCATCGGCTTGTACAGGGCCAGTGGGACAACCCTGCTCTGGAGACAGTTTGACCATTCATTCAGCAGCCATTTATATAGTGTGGCTGTGCCAGAAGAAATAAACTAAGGGCAGCCACAGCCCTAACTTGTAGTCCGAGATGAGGCTATCCCATCTGGACAGTTAGGATGAGAGACATGGTGAGTACTGTGGGAAATTTGAAGAGGAAAAGGTCACTTGGATTTGGCATGATGAGGAAATCACTGTGTGAGCGAGATGGGCCTTGGCCTGACTGCACACTAGTGGGATCTACTTTAGGATGAAGGTGGGGACTGACAGGAGCCACGCTGTGTACAGGTCAGTTAGTGGACAAGTGTGCAGAGCAGAAGGTAGAATTAGAAAGGTAAGCAGAACCCAGAGTGTAGAGGGCTTTGTAGTGCAAAACAAGGAGGGTAAATTTGGTTCTGGAGACCCCAAGGAGCTATTGCAGACTTAACCTAGAGATAAATGGGATTACATGCTGTTTCACTGGCTGAACCTTGTAGTAGAGTCATAGAAGAGAAGGGCAGAAAGAAGGAAGAGATAGAGAATGTTGGAGAGCCAGAATACTTCATCAGTGTAATTATCACAGCAAGCCATTGCTGGTAACCTAGGGACATAGAGTTCTCTTGTAGTCCTCAGTTAATTAATCTTCTATTCCCAAAGCCCATGTGTACCAGGCTTCAAGTATTTGTGGTGACTTTGCCCCATTCTCCAGACAACTGAGATGGGATTGGAGTGGCCTAAAAAAGCACAAGTGTTGCCGGGCATGGTGGTACATGCTTGTAATCCCAGTACTTGGGAGGCTGAGACAGGAGGATCGCAGGTTTTTGGCCAGCCTCAGCTTCTTAGTGAGGTCCTCCACAACTTAGTAAGACCCTATTTCCAAATACAGAATAAAAAATAGGGCTGGGGGTGGGTGTAACTCGGAGTTAGAATGCCCCTGGGTTCAATCTTCAGTAACACACACATACACACATTCTGGCTGGATTAAGGTAGCAATCAAGAGCCATTCTGAAGGCAGCCAGGGAGGAGGCTTTGAGGGTGGCAGGGGCCAACCCAGGGCCATTAGGAGCACAGCATCAGGCACATGTGTACAGAAGGCCCCGGGTGTCACTCCTCCTTTCCATGGCACATCATTTGGCAGTCACTGCTTTGCTACAATTCCACAGGCCAGCATATTTTTTTTAGTCCTTGGGTATTTTAAATGTGAAAGAAAAACTAACAATCACAAGTTTTCCCCCTCCTTTAAAAAGGCTTGTTTTTCAGCCTAAAGCATGTTGGATAAGCTTAATTTCTCTCACTCAGATAAGCTTAATTTCCCTAACTCTGATGTGCGTACAGAGAATTGCTTAATTCTCCTTGTGCAACATGTTTCTCCAGCTGCTGGGAGGTCTGCTTTTTTTCCCCTGGGCCTCCTGAGAGAAATGCAAACAATTTAAGGCCAGCGATACAAACTGCTGTCTTTTTAACACTGGGCCACGGACATCAGTATATGTTCTCAGGATGAGTTTTTCTGGCTGCTTTCCTGGCCCTGAATGCCTCATAAGAGACGGGAGCAAGGCCACACTTGTCCCCTCTATCGTGTGGTATCATCTTCCTGTCTCACCACAGTCCCACATCCTCACACAAGGAGCTGAGGTCTGATCCTTGGATGTGATCTGACTAGAACTGATTTCTGGAGCACCCCTGCTTAGGTTTCTCACACAAAACTAAGGCTCAGTGCTCCTTCCAAATAGCACATCTACAGGCAGGGCACGGGAAGACTCCTCTGGGAATGGTTGACTGGGGTTTGTCTTTTCCCTTTGTGGATAGTTGGCATGCACTGTCCATCCAAGGATGGCTGAGGGGAGAACACTCTCTGCTGTGGCTGCCAAAACCACAACAAATGACAACTTTCCGTTCTGTCATCTCTCTTGGCTCCACTGCTGGGCAAGCAATTCATTTTTCTACCATAAAAGGGCAACAAGACTTGTCTATAGCCGCTGTGCCTTCTGCACCTCAGGGAAAAGCAGAAGACAGGTAAGGAAAGAAACTCTCAGTAGCCACAGCCTCAGTCCAGGCTTCAGTATGACAGTGGCAGCAGTGAGAGAGGAGGATGCCTGACAGGGCCTGTGAGTTCAGGGCAGATGAGGGTGTTGTGTTCATCTCCACTCACTCAGTGACACATGGCTTTGTGGAGCCTGCCCAGATGGTTCTCTTGGTTTATAATTGTAGGTGTTCCATTTATAAGGGGGACCTAGGAGATTATACAAGGCAGACATCCTTAGCAGATGAAGAAAGACTGCAAAGAGCTTAAGTGCCAAGTTTATGTTTGTTGTTTTGTTTTGGGTTTTGGTGGGGGGTTTTTTTGTTTGTTTGTTTTTGGTTTTGTTTTTGTTTGGTACTGGGGATTGAGCCCAGAGGCATTCTACCTTCAAGCTACACCCCCAGCCCCCAGCCTGATTTTATTTCTTATTTGGAAATGGTCTCACGAGGTTGGTAAGAGTCTCACTACTTGCTGAGGCTGTCCTCGAACCTGTGATCCTCCTATCTCTGCCTCCCAAGTACCAGAATTACAAGCATGCACCACCACGTCTGGCAAGTTGAAGAAATCATTGGAGTTTTGTCTTTTAATTATGTATGGACTTTGAATTCAAGGACCCATACATGTCCCTTCAGTCCATCAGTGTACAGTTTGCCTCAGTTAAAGGTGAGCCATAGAAACTTTGGCTAATAGAAATATGGTTCTTATTTGGTGGGTTCATATGTTAGTTAACCAGATTCTTTTGGAAAGCATATAATCTTTGCAGTAGTATCTGTAAAAACTCATGGGTGCCTTAGGTGGTTATAAATAAATCTTGTTCAGGTCAGGTATGGTAGCACACATCTGTAATCCAAGTATTTGGGAAACTGAAACTGGTTCAAGGCCAGCCTCAGCAATTTAGCAAGGCCTTCTTTCAAAATAAAAAATAAAATAGGGCTGGAGGTATAACTCAGAGGTAGGACCCCCCCCCCATTCAGTTCTTAGTATCACAAATAATTAATGTGATTCAGAATCAGTAAAGGAATAGAGAGCAAATGCTTAGCTATTTTAATAATATTAGAGTACTTGGAGACAATGTGTGCAAAATTCTTGCTTCATCCACCCCTGGCAAAAAGATCAGGATGCCAACCTGACACAAGTTGGCAGATGTCAGAAAGGGAAAGCTATTTCAGCAGGCTGCATATGCTGACTGGAGCTGCAATGCACATCCAGAGCATGACTACTCAGATTGAGGTCCCAGTTAGTTCCTTCCCTGGGCCTGGCTCCTGTGGAAGTTTAGCTGTAGAGAAGAACTGAAGTTTGCTTTGTCATTTAAACTTACCTTCACTCTAATTACATGTCTGATTTCATAGTGGTTGCTGGAACTGAACTGAGCACATTCCTAAGGGAATAGAAATCACATTCAAGAATCTTGCTGATCTGGAAATTGGGGTGGAAAGCAAGGCTCTTCAAGATTGAATGTTATTACCCAGATAGTGCTGGTGGTCAGAATGGTTCTGAGCTCACTGGCTTGGAATTGAAAGTTAACTCAGAAGTCATTCCTGAAAGAGAGTATCATTGAGGAGAAGTGGCTGGAGCCAGCTCAGCATAAGTGATTTGAGTATCGCATACCTAGACCTTGTTTTGAAGCTATAAACTACTTTAAAACCTTACTTGTCTGGCTGGTAAACCAACTGCATAGGCAGTTTTTTTGTGTGTGTTTTTTAAATTCCTTTTTTCTCACTAGTATGAAATTGAATTTTTTCATCTATGGAATAGCTGATTGGTGTCATTTCCCCAGCCTTTCCCTGCCCTGGGAATGCTGCAGGCAACACCCAGGAACAGACATCTCGCTATGTTCCTCACATATTATTTGCTTATAGAAAACTTGAAAGCCCTTGTTTTTGTCAGTCACATTCTATAAGAATTTCCTCTTATAGAACAATTATTAATTCTAATTAAGTATATATACACATATATGGGGGGGGCAGGCAGTGCTAGAGATTGAACCCAGGGGCATTCCACCTCTGAGCTACACTCAGAGAGCCTAAGTAGCTGAGGTGGGCTGTGAACCTGTGTCAGCCTCCCAAGTACTGGGATTACAAGCGTGCACCACCATGCCCAGCTTTAAGTATAATTTCTAAGGCAAATTTTTCAAGCAAATAGCATTTCCTTCTTGGACCAAGGTCTCTCCCTCCCCATCCTTTACTGTCTCTGCATGCCTGGGCATCCTGGCCATGTGGTGACCAGCTTAGAGACATCAGCCAGCTTGTTTCCTAATTTGGTCACAGTATGCTTCAAGCAATCTTGCCTAACTTTAGAAAAACACAAACACAGGGAGTAGCTCTGATATAGCAGAGGGGAATTTCCTCTTATCAAAAGACCTACAGTTCCCTTCTTACTTCCTCTAAAAAGAGGAAGTGACATTTTGGAAGGTTGTAGCTCACTCTGAAGTTCCCTCTTTAAGCCTGGCTTCTTCATGCCTGTTTCTTCCTAACTAGTTTCTGCTCTTTCCTTTCTCATCTTCTTAATGCCTCTCAACATTTAAGGAGTTTAATGTTATTCTTAAGGATATCCATTTTCCACTTGAATGTTCATCAACAGGAACAGTTAAATACATTTAAGTACATCTATACCATGGCATACACCAGGGGTCAACAAGCTTTTCATTATAAAAGGCAAAATAATAAATATTTTAGGCTTTGCAAACTGTGTAGTCCCTCTCCAAGCTACCACTTCTGCCTTTAGCATGAAAGTAACCATAAATAACACATAATAAACTAAATGTGGCTGTGTTCCCATATAATTATATTTACAAAAGATAGATAACGGGCCGGATAGGGCCCTCAAACTATAGTGTGCCAGTATAAGTTCCAAAATGTATTAAGTGAAAAAAGCAAGTTGTGGAATAGTAGTAGGTATCATAACCTCACATTTGAGTCTTGAATGGGACAAGGAGGATATATTCACTGACATACATAAAGGTGGTTTGGGAGAGTAGATAAGGAATTAGTAACAGTGAATTACTTTGGGGGAGATTCAGTGAGGGTTACACACATACTACTTTGTCAATAAAATAATTACACCCACTTTCATCAAAACCAGTCATATCTGAACTTTTAGAGCAAAAAGACTTTGTTTCAGGAGAACTCAGAAAGATAGCAATGTAATTATTAGAAGTACTTAGGGAGCCGGGCGTGGTGGCGCATGCTTGTAATCCCAGCATTTGGGAGACTGAAACTGGAGGATCTGGATTCGCAGCTAGCCTCAGCTACTTAGTGAGGCCCTCTGCAACTTAGTGAGACCCTGTTTCAAAATAAAGAATAAAAAAAATAGGGCTGAGGGTGTAGCTCGGAGGTAGAATGTCCCTGGGTTCAATCCCCAGTACCACAAAAAAAAAGAAGTACTTAGTCTGAGACAGGAGAATCACAGGTTCAAGGCCAGTGCTTGATAACTTAGACCCAGTTTCACAATAAAAAGGGCTGGGAGTATATCTCAGAGGTAAAATGCCCCTGAATTTAATATTCAGTGCCCCCCCCAAAAAGATATACTTGTGTTTACCTTACCATATCTTATCTTGTTTATCAGTATCTTATAAGATACTGGTATTTTGTATATGCTGTGACAGTCTCAGGGATCTCTCTCCTGCTTCCCTGTGAAGGCTTCTTTTACCACCCAAAAAGGAGCCCTGTACCTCAGTTGTGAGGAGATGGACTTTGCAGCAAGCTGAAAGAGCTGGAACTGGCAACATTGCATTTCTTCTTGCCTGTCTTTCTGAAGGAACTCCATTTACAGCACCCACTCAAGGGTCACTGGACAGGATGCAGCCAGTGAGAAACTGTGGACCAGAAGTCAGAGCCCCGTAGGAATAAATACAGCTTTTAGTAATTAGGATTCAAAACTGCTTCCAACCACTTCCTTTTCCCACAGAGCCTCTTTCTGACTAACAAGTAAGGATGCATCCTGATTCATCGAGCATTGCCGTGACTAGTTTTTAAAATGTCTGGTTTGGGTTGTGAAGTCAGCCAATGAAGTTGTTACTTCTCTAGTATGTAAGGCAATTAGTTTACTTTTGGTATGTCAGGAACCAGCAAAGGGTTTAGTAGCAAATCCCTCTCTGTTTAGAAGGCAGTGTGGGTATAAACAGCTGAAGAATTCACATCTGGCTGTGGACTCATCCATAGCACCCTCCTCCCTCTCCCAAGCAAACACTCTTCAAATAGCTGAACTAAGCCTCTTCCAGGCATAATTTACAGGCTTATTGCCATCATTCAGTCTTTCTACAAAGCTCTGTGCAAGGCAGGAGTATCGGAAATGGTAGCTTTCAAAATCCCTTCTTGAAAACATGGAGATTTGTGGAGAAGCAGAGACAGTCACAATACAAAGTCTCTCCTTCTCCCATAAAGTAGGGGGCCTGGCCTCCAAAGCCAGGCCTGCTCTGCATGACTTGTCTTGGCTTTGGCTATAAAAGCGTTCAGTGGGCAAGTTCTACTGAACCAGCAGGCCTTGCCTTTTATGAGAGAAGTCTTTTAAAACATTGGAAATATGTTTGAAAGATGTTGGTGTAGTTTCCTCTGACCTCAATTTCATACACTGGCAACCCTCCAGTGTCTCAGAGTCAGTGCTAATGTACTCCCTGCCAGGTGGCCAGGGACCTGTGTCCACTCCAGGTAGAGAAAAGGTTGTGGCTGTGCCTTGCTTGATTTAGGACACAAAGAAATACTTTGCCATACATGTTATTCCTAAAGGGAAGCTAGGCCTTTTAAAATAAATTTAAAGCCAACACTCTTTCTTTTACATAGACACACACTCATACATTCTTTACTCCCACCATCACATCTCCCCGCCCTCTCTCGTTTTGCTGCTTTTAACCTTGAAACCTGTGTTGTACACTTCTGCGTTTATCCTGCTCCTGCTCGTGCATTATTAATGGGCCTGGAGCAATCCCGCCAGAACCCTGACACTACTAATTACTGCTTATAACTGAGAACTGAGGAGCAGGGAGTAGAGTGGGTCATGAGATGGTATCCTGACAATAAAATCCTGCTGGGGGGCACAATGGCAGGGTTCTGTCTTCTGTGTGTTGGGGGTACAGTTAGGTTGTCCTGCTCAGCTCAGGCAGAGCGCCCTGAAGGCAGGAGCAGAAGTGCTCTTCACATTGGTCACCTCATGCTTGCTCTCTGCATACACATTTAGAGAAGGGGGCTCATTTCTTTCAGATCCTGCAACATCACAGAACAGGCCCATGAGGGCAGAGCTCTCTGTATAGCAGCCTGAGCCAAGAGGATACTGTATAAAAGTGACAGGAAAGGTGTCACAGTCAGGGGCAGGGAAGCAGTGTCATGCACACTGTCTTTACGTGCTTGGATAAGCCCAGAACCTGCAGGTCTCAGTTGACTCCTTGTCAGTTAAGTCTCCCCAGCCCCCACATCCATGATGAATGCATACATTTTACATGTGTAAATGTGAGTGATTAGAAGATAATGAGGTTGCTGGGACAGAGCTATGCTGGCAGAATACTTACAGTCACATCCCTGACTTGGGGATAGCTAGTGGTATGAATCTTCACTAGCAGTATGCTAAAGCATGGTCAGAGGGAGCTCTGATCCCAGCTCCACCTCACTACCCCGGGCACTTCCACTGCCTCTGTGAATTGCATTTCCTTTTCTGCAGATGGGATAATACTGTCCTGTTCTACTCTATAGAGTCATCTTCTGTGTGCAGGTATGTGGGGAAGGTACTTGGGTCACGGTGCTGATGTGAGCTGGTGAGATGACTGTGGGAGGTTAGAGCAGCACCTCCCACAGGGCGAGTAGCATGTGCTTCAGGGAGAGGAGCACTTTTTTTTTTACAGCTGCCATTGGTACATCCCCGGCCATTAGTGCTACCTGGGAAGTCTCCAGTGATCAGTAACTAAAACCCAGCTCCCACCCAGTTGATGAGGAATGCTGGTCATGTCATTCAGAAGAACTGGAAGGGTATCAATAAAATATAATCCACTCAAACTCTGTGAACCACAGGGTCAGCTACCTACTCTGGTTATCATTTTATTATTTTACTCAAGTTTACTGTCATGGAATTACAACCCTGAAATTAGATTTCTTGACTTTTAAATACTATATTTGTGGGAAGTCCAGGAGGAAAGGGAAAATACTTTTTTTTTTTTCTTTCTGTGGTACTGGGGATTGATCCCAGGGACATTCTACCTTTGAGCTGCATCCCTAGCCCTATTTTGTTTTTTGTTTCATAACAGGGCCTCACTAAGTTGCTGAGACTGGCCATAAACCTGCAATCCTCCTATCTCAGCCTCCCAAGTACTGGGATTACAAGTACTCACCAATGTGTCTGGCCAGGAAACTACTTTTTTTTTTTTTTTTCTTGCATCACTGGGGATTGAACCCAGGGGTGTTATACCTCTCAGCTACACCCAGCCCTACTTTTATTCTTTATTTTGAAACAGGGTCTCACGAAGTTGCAGAGGGCCTCCTAAGTAGCTGGGGCTGGCTGAGAACCTGCAATCCTGTCCCAGCCTCCTAAATACTGGGATTCCAAGTGTGCGCCACCACGCCTGGCTAGGAAACTACTTTTAAATAATATTTTTAACTATTAAAAAGCAGGAAAGGCCATTTTGAGGGAACAAATCTTGATTGCCCGTGTATGTGTGTGTGTGTGTGTGTGTGTGTGTGTGTGTGTGTGTTTTTTACTGGGGGTGGAATCCAGGGGGCTTCTACCTCCAGGCTACACCCCCAGACCTTATTTTATATTTTATTTGGAAGCAGGGTCTCACTAAGTTTCTGAGAGCCTCACTAAGTTGCTGAGGAAAATAAAACACCTCCATGAAAGTGAGGAGTTGTCAATCACAGGACACTGGGAAGAGTGTGGCTCCCAGATGATGCTTTTTGCTCCTAAAATGATCTGCCTTTCTCTTATCTTCCTCTTCTTTTGTTTTTTTTTGTTTTGTTTTGTTTTGCAGTACTGGGGATTGAACTCAGGGGCATTCTACCTCCGAGCTATACCCCCAGCCCTATTTTTTTATTCTTTATTTTGAAACCGAGTCTCACTAAATTGCGGAGGGCCTCACTAGGTAGCTGAGGCTGGCTGCGAACCTGGATCCTCCGGTCTCAGCCTCCCGAATGCTGGGATTACAAGCGTGCGCCACCACGCCCGGCTCTTCCTCTTCTTTTTAAGTATTCAAATATGGCCATATTTATTAGAGTCTTGGGGTGAGTCATGGTTCCCAAAATTGAAAGTAAATCCTGTCACTTATCCCATGTCTCCCAGAAAATGCTGCCACAGGTCACAGCAAAGAAAGGAGCACTGATCTCCTAGCAGCCCGTGGAGCCACTCCTCTTCAACACATACACACACCAAGGGACCCCTCTACTTCCCATGCTCTCTGCCCTATAGATTGACACACACAGATTCTGGTTACTGCTACATTGTGAGACTTTGTTCTTCTTTATAGTATTAACAGCCTGTTTTAGAGCCGGGCGTGGTGGTGCACACTTGTAATCCCAGCATTCGGGAGGCTGAGACCGCAGGATCCCGGTTCTCGGCCAGCCTCAGCTACCTAGTGAGGCACTCCGCAACTTAGTGAGACTCGGTTTCAAAATAAAGAATAAAAAATAGGGCTGGGGGTTTAGCTCAGAGGTAGAATGCCCCTGAGTTCAATCCCCAGTACTGCAAAAAAAAAAAAAAAAAAAAAAAAACCAGCCTGTTTTCCCATGGGGGAGAGCAAGCATGACCAAATATAGCCCCAGCCTCTCAGATCCACTTGAAGACAATGGAGTGTTTCTTTTGTTAAGTTCTTTGAATGTTCTTTGTGTTTTATCTTCTGTTTCCTTATTTAATCATTTGACTCAAAGTCCTAAATTTTACTTTAGAGCACAACACACCTGTATTCCCAGTACTTGGGACTGAAACAGAAGGATCACAAGTTCAAGGCCTATTTCAGCAACTTAGCAAGACCCTGTATCAAAATAAAAAGGGCTGGGGGCTCAGAGATAGATCGCCTCTGAGTTCAATCCCCAGCACCACCAAAACAAAACCAAAAAAAGGCACTATGCTCTGACAATAACATTAACTGTTATCATTTATCATGATATTACTTTATGCAAAGCAACCCTTTTGTTGATAAGAAAGTTAAATAAACTGAGCATTATCCAGTGCTAGAATCACCAATAGAATTTTGCATATTCCATTAGGAAAAAATAAGGTAGCAAGTGTGGTGGCACATGCCTATAAACCCAGTACTTGGGAGTCTGAGACAGTAGGTTCACAGGTTCACAGCCAGCCTCAGCAACTTAGTGAGACCTTGTTTCAAAAAAAAAAAAAAAAAATCAGGCTGAGGGTATAGCTGAGAGGTAGAATGCCCCTGGGTTCAATCCCCCCATACTACAAAAAAGACCCAAGGGGAAAGGGGCGGGCGGTGATGAGGTAGGAGGGAGGGAGAGAGGGTGGGTAAAGGATATCTGCTAAATATACACACTAGCTTTTTCCTGAAAGGACTGTTAAAAGAAAACTTGAGACAAGAGACACCTTCTCCCTTTGTTTATACCTTTCTGTATTTTCTAGTATATGAGTAGGGGGTTGGTTGGTTGGTTGGTTGGTTGGTTGGTTGGTTGTTTCATCAGTGTTTATAGATTTGGGGATGTTTTTTGTGTCTTAGTATTAGGGATTGAACCCAGAGACCTTCTACTTCTGAGCTATACCCCGATCTCTTTTTTTTTTTTTTTTTTTTTCCTTTTTTTGGTATTAGGGATTAAACCCAGGAGCATTCTACCTCTGAACTCCCCCCACGTTTTTTTTAACAGGATCTCACTAGGTTGCTGATAGTCTCACTACTTACTCAGGCCTCAAACCTGTCATCCTTCTGTCTCAGCCTCCCAAGTACTGGAATTAAAGGTGTGCACCACAACACTCAGCACACCCTTAGTCCTTTTTGTTTTATATTTTGAAACAGGGTCTTGCCAAGTTGCTGAGGGTTTCACAAAGGTGCTAGGCTGTCCTTAAACCTGTGATCTCTGCCTCCCAAGTACTGGGATTACAGGCATGTGCCACCACACCCAGCTAACAGATTTTGTGTGTGTGTGTGTGTGTTTGTTTTGGTACTAGGAATTGGACCCAGGGGCATTCTACCTCTGAGCTACACCCCCAGCTCTATTTTTATTCTTTTTTTTAATTATAATTATTATTAGTATTATTCAGCACGGATTTTTTATACATTTCTTGGATACAACAGGGTTACGTATACATTTGCAACATATCAATCATTGTCAGAGCACAATTAGCACCACTTCTTTGTTTTCCACGTATAGCCCACATTCCTAACATAGCCTGGTCAAGCAAACTTTCTAGAGTCATAAAACCATAAACCTTTAGAGTCATATATTTACTTTCTAAGAAGTAGGAGGGTCTTTCATCTACGCATCCTAGGAGCAATCTCCAGACTTCGGGATGCCAAAGTAGCCATAGCAGAAGAATCAGTATAATTACTCATATATGTAGATAGCAACTGCCAGGGGGGAAAGGGCCCAGCTGGGGTCCCACAACTCCCTCATTTTTATTTTAAAATGCATGAAGGACTGTGCCTGTCTTAGATCGTTTCCTACCGGGTGCATAATCTTACCTGTTATGGGGTCTCGATGAGTCATTCAACGAGCCCTGTCTTAGGTTGGTATTGCCCTGAGAAAATCGAACCTGTCATTGACTTACCAGGCCCTGTGTGAGTGAGGCAGTGCTTGCAGTTTTATTCGATGTAAATCTGCTCGTATACTAACAAAGGTATTGATCAAAAGGCGTACAACGAGTGATAGAATGCATAACCCTAGAATAACTATTGCTGCTAATCCAATAACTCCTCCCAGGAAGGAGGTAAACGAGGGCCAGGTAGGCACCAAGGATTGAAGCCGATCTACAAATGTCTTAGCTGTTTCTGCCACATTAATAGAAATGGGCTCTGCATTACGTAGATCAAAAATCTCCTGGTGTAACTTTAACAAATCTTTTTTTTTTTTTTCATCTTTCCCTTTTTTTAATTTATTTTTTAATTTTATTCTTTATTTTGAAATAGGATTGCCCTAAGTTGCACAGAACCTCACTAAGTAGCTGAGGCTGGCCACGAACCCGGATCTTCCGGTCTCAGCCTCCCAAGTACTAGGATTACAAGTGTGGGTCACCACACCCAGTGAGCTAACAATTTTTTTTTTTTTTTTTTTTTTGGCAGTACTGGGGATTGAACTCAGGGGCATTCTACCTTCGAGCTGTACCCCCAGCCCTATTTTTTATTCTTTATTTTGAAACAGGGTCTCACTGAGTTGCGGAGTGCCTCACTAGGTAGCTGAGGCTGGCGGCGAACCCGGAACTTCCGGTCTCAGCCTCCCAAATGCTGGGATTATAAGCGTGCGCCACCACATCCAGCTAACAAATTTAAAGGAAAAAAAAAATCCAGGATAGAAACCCAGATCTAGCTAAACACTTTTCCTCCAACATTTGGTCTGTTTGGAATGAGCCAACCAGTAGTTCCTGCCCCTCTTTCTTTATCATTTCTAGATATTTGTTTTTATTTATTTATTTATTTATTTTTCGGTACTGGGGATTGAACTCAGGGGCATTCTACCTCCGAGCTATACCCCCAGCCCTATTTTTTTTTTTTTTTTATTCTTTATTTTGAAACCGAGTCTCACTAAGTTGCGGAGTGCCTCACTAGGTAGCTGAGGCCGGCCTCGAACCTGGATCCTCCGGTCTCAGCCTCCCGAATGCTGGGATTACAAGCGTGCGCCACCACGCCCAGCTCATTTCTAGATATTTGAATGTGTTGTATTATATACAGTTTTCACCTTGGCTTCATTTACTCTTTACCTTTACGTTTAATAACTTTTTGCTCTACTTTTTCTCTCAATATAAAAATAACTGAAAGAAAACAACATTGCCGAAAACACTTTCAGCTTTACACAGTTCTACGCTTTTAACAGCAGAAGGAAAGACTAGCGTCTTACTGGCCAGCTGTAGGATTCCAGGATATAGTAGAAATGTCCTGCTCCAGTAATGTCCCAGTTCCATTTCTAAAAGCCAGGGCCTCCAATTGAGCCCAAGTACCATCCTCAGCTGCTGCTTCCACTAGGAAACAGGAAGGAGATTGGATAGGGCACTGCCTGTAGGATGGTGGCAAGAACTCTGGGTACATCCACATGAGCTAAGGAAACTCTCAGTCTCTTAGGAACTTGGTTTCCTCATCTGAAAAAAGGTGGTAATGATGATACCCACCTATCTCCTGGAACTGTCTGAGAGTAGCAGGAAAGGATGTTTGCAAAGTCTTTAGCATCTTAGCCTGGTGTGGTGATGCACACTGGTGATCCCAGTACTTGGGAGGCTGAGACAAGAGGATTGCAGGTTCACAGGCAGCCTCAACAACTTAGCAAGGCTCTCAGCAACTTAAAATAGGGTCGGGGGTGTAACTCCAAGTAAAATGCCCCCGGGTTCAACCCTCAGCACACACACACAAAAAAAGGCATCCTTAGCCTTTAGGTCCTTGGAAATATGACTAGATTCATTTAGCTTGGTTTCCTCTTCATTTGGAGGCATTTAATTTCTCTGTTTTTCTCCTCTTGAATGAGACCTACTTACCTCAGAATATTGTAAGGAGCAGAGGACATGGACCTAGAAGAAACATCAGATGTTGCTTAGTTCCACAGTGCCAAGAAGAGAGTCCTTTACCCTGTCTTTGCCCAATAGTTAAATGGAAATGGACTCACTTTGTTTTTTAGAAATTCTGTGTGTCCCTTAATTTGTAGATTTTTATTTTGAACCTGATGTTCCTGACAAATACATTCAGTTGATCATCGTAAGGAGTACAATTGGATTAGGCCAGGTTTCTGCCTTTTTACGATACTGGGGATGGAACCCAGGAGCATTCTATCTCCCAGCTACACCCCTAGCCCTATTTTTTATTCTTTATTTTGAAACAGAGTCTCACTAAGTAACAGAGGGCTAAATAGCTGAGACTGGCCATGAACGTGCGTGCGAACTTCTTGACTCAGCCTCCCAAGTACTGAGATTACAAGCATGAGCCGCCATACCCAGCCTCTGGCTTCTGCTTTTACTTTTTAAACTTCTTTAGGTAATATTCCATTGCCACAAATATCAATGCCTCTGAAAGCTTCCTTGACAAGTTTTCCAAATCCTGCTCACATGTTTTTAAAGAAATGGTTGATAAGTACATTTCTAACAGAGCCAAATAATGTAGACAAGTCATTGGGGCAGGGGACCGATACATAGTCAACTTGGCCTACATTATAACACTGATGGTTTGGACCAGCGGCACTTGATCACAGAACTAATAGCATTCAGACACAAACTTCTTGCTGTATGACTGTCAGCAGACCATTGCTCTAACTTTCCTCATCAGAGTAATGGGGATACTCATTCCTGCCCCAGCTCTCTTTCAGGGTAATTGTGAGAAGCAAATAAGGTGCTTTGGGGAGCCACAGACACCACATGGCAGCTTGAGAGTCTTGAGAAGCACACTGTAGTTCAGAAAGGGGATACTCTTCCCCCCAGGATGTACCGTATATTGGAGTAACCATCTCTTTAATGATTAATTATCAAAGAGAAAATTATCCCTGGAAGACTGACTCAAAACTGTCCTATTTCCCCAGGAATTAAGTAGGATAGAGTATCCCTGCACAGAGGAACCAAAAACCTTTTGGAGGAGAAAGAGTACCGCCCTCTATCTTATCAGCCAGGCCAGGGAACCTGCCTGCATCCCTGCTGGCTAGACTCATTCAACTGCCCACCTGCATAAGAAATCAACAGTGGAAAAAGCAAGAAGGAATTTCATGCCATTTCCATTTGACCAAACTGGAGAAAAGAAACTAAATTGCTTCTCCGCTGGTCCCACAGAAGCAGTTACAAGTTATAGAAACAAAAGCCAGCTGATATGTGTTGATTTAGGAGCTGTACAAGCCAGAGAACATTTCAGTCTTAGCTTTCTTAGTACCCAGTGTAGGCCAAGGGGTAGTTTTTGTTTTCCGTGTGAGGAGTTCAGGAGCTCTCTGTTTCATCTGGACCTGTAGGCTACAGATCAGCGAGCACAAATGAAGCAGAAGTTACTATAGTAAATTAAATTATATAGGACTTTAAAAATGAAGCTGCTTGGGCTGGGAGCTCAGTGGTAGAGCACTTGCCTACATGCAATGAGGCCCTATGTTCAATCCCCAGCACAAAAGTGGAGCTTTTTATATAGGCACTATTTAAAGCTCAGTCTGGGCTGGAATTGTATTTGCACTCTTTCTGCCATGTTTTTACAGTGTGTGCTTCATGGAATTTTTTACATAATTTTCTCTTTTTTTTTTTTTTGCGGTACTGGGGACTGAACTCAGGGGCATTCTACCTCCGAGCTATACCCCCAACCCTATTTTTTATTCTTTATTTTGAAACCGGGTCTCACTAGGTTGCGGAGTGCCTCACTAAGTGAGGGAGCTGAAGCTGGCCGCGAACCGGGATCCTCCGGACTCAGCCTCCCGAATGCTGGGATTACAAGCGTGCGCCACCACGCCCAGCTAATTTTTTACATAATTTTCTACAAGGTCAGAATGAAAAATGCATCATAATGCTACAAATGTAAAGAATTCACATTTTGAAAATGTTTTGCTTTTGTCCAAACCTTCTTAACATACATATTTAATTACAAGGCAAGAGGATTAATAGGGTTTTGAATATTTAAAGCTCTTCTGAGATTAATTTGATTTAATTACTCCTGAGACAGGCATTTGCAGCCTTGGTGACTTGCCATTTGGATGTGAGTGTGAGAGGAGAGGGGACAAAATTGTGACTTCTGTCAGGTTTAGCTTTGGGCTTTTTACTTCCCCACTACACCCCCACTCCTCTGACTTTTAGCTCATCTTTGTCTTTTCAATTTGAGAACAAAAGAGGAACAGGTAATAGAATTTGCCTTTATGAGGTTCATCTTATAGTTTGTTGTATTTTCAGGGTAGTGATATTTAGTACGTATCTTAGCACCCAGGAAAATAAGGTAACAGCACAATTTCTTTAGTCTTGTACTCACAAAGACTCAAAAATCCTCTCTTGTGACCCAGCTTTTATCCCTGATGCCTTTATGGCAAGGAGGAGAGGAATGAAGGCCAGATGGAGCTCCTAATGTTATCCATGTTGACCCATCTGATTCTAAAGACAGCAGCAGTCAGGAGCCCTTGGAGCAAAGAGAAGATTGTTTTTGTTGGAGTTACTGTGTTCCTATCCATCTTTGACTGTGTCTGCCCACTTGCAGTGGTTGGTGACCATCAGCAGCTCAGTAACTAAAGGCTCACCACTCCTACCATAACCCATCTCCCAAAAGAGGCACAAGGTGGAGTGAGCATCCAGTAGCAAAGACTGCAAGGATGAGGGGAAGCCAAGATTTGACCAGCAGAAGCTGGCTCCATCCAGAGGGTAGCTCACCACCAAGAATCCTAGACACCCTCATCATCACTGGGCCTGTGCTCTGTGTCCCATCTCATGCCCACCTGTAGCCTCTGGGGTAAAGAAGCCACACCACACCCCAACCAGGGACTTCCAAACACCCTTTTCCTCTTGGAGAAATAAGAATTCACTGACCTCAGCCGGGCATGGTGGCGCACACTTGTAATCCCAGCATTTGGGAGGCTGAGACCGGAGGATCCGGGTTCGCGGCCAGCCTCAGCTAGCTAGTGAGGCACTCCACAACTTAGTGAGACCTGTTTCAAAATAAAGAACACAAAATAGGGCTGGGGGTATAGTTCGGAGATAGAATGCCTCTGAGTTCAATCCCCAGTACCGAAAAAAAAAAAAAAAAGAATTCACTGACCTCTCCTTTGTCCACCTCAAAAATAATGAGATATAACTGGCACATGCTTGTAATCCCAGTACTTGTGAGGCTGAGACAGGAGAATCACAGGTTTGCAGCCAGCCTCAGCTACTTAGTGAGGCCCTCTGCAACTTAGTGAGACCCTGTTTCAGAATAAAGAATTAAAAATACAGCTGTGGGTGTACCTTAGAGATAGAATGGTTCAATCCTCAGTACTGCAAAAAAAAAAAAAGTAATAATAATTGTCGGGCCATTTGATTTGCTAGAGAAGAAAACTCACAAAAGTAAAGGTTTTGTTTTTCTTCCTATTTATGAAGCACTTGAGCAGACCTGGGAGTAGCGCCCATTTGGAACAGTTGTCAGATGTTTCAAGATAGCAGTAGTTTCTTTCCTTTTGTAGCAGGAGACAGGCACATAGCCTGGAGGAATTGGGGGGAACATACATGAGTATGTGGGTGGTCTCCACTGCCCTTCCATCAGCCAGACTTGGTTTCCAGAATTCCCAAGGAGCTGGAACTGTGCTGGTCAGGCCTGCAAGAGTGGCAGCTGGTGCCTTCTGGAGTTGGCAGGAATCTGAACCTCCCGTGTCCTTCTTTTCATGCAGAGGCTCAACTCAGAAAGCCCAGCCATGGGACACACGTTGCATCACAGCTAGAGCCTGAGACTGGCCAGACAGAATTGCTGTGCTGCCACTGTGTTCTTCACACACCACTGTCTACTTTGACCTGGTCCCTAACTGAGTATGGCCCGCCTTATCACCCTATCCAACTGAGCACAGAATGGCACCATTCTCTCTCAACAGAAGCAGTGCCCTTTCCCATTCAGTGCACAAGCTAGAAAGGCCTGTCTCTTGTCTGTCTGTTTGATGCCAGAGTAATAGGCTCTGAACTGCCCAGCTTATCCAAAAACACTAGTTGACTACTACGACCCCATGTCCCCGTGATTGTGTAGCATGGTAGTTATCTACTCTTGTGCTGTCCTCCTTGTTCTGGAGCTACTTGATGGGGACACTGAAGGGGATGCTGAGGCTTGAGGTTACGTGCACCCTCCTGACAGAGCCAGGATTGAGGCTGGTGCCTCTCTCCTATAACCAGACTTAGAAGATATCTTCATGTATATCAGTTTAGAAAGTTCCAGTAAGTGAGTGAGTAGGGATGAGGATAAGCCTGTGGCTTTGGTCTCTTCACACGGAGGGCAGGAATGACATGGACCCACCTCAGGTATGGTGCCATCGGGCAGTGCTGCTGCCATCATTCAAAAATACACACCTTGGGCTCTTGTTGCATAAAAATAGCCACTGTTGTTGACAGAGTACATGTGTTTTTCCCATTTAATCTTCATAAGAATCCTGCAAGGTTTTTGTTTTCTTGTTTATTTGTTTTTGTTTGTTTTGTTGTTGTTGTTGTTGTTTTTTAATATGAAGAAGCAAAGACCAGGATTTGCTCTGGGTTGTATATATTCCTCTAAGAAAGACCACAGTCCAACCTCCTTACAATGGCCCAGGCCAGAAGTGATGCTAGACACAGACAGGAGTGGAGGCTCTGCACTAGATTTAGGGATGGAATGGAAAGGGCTGGCTGGTGGAATGACAGTGGGGTGAGAAGAGAAGAGAAGATTCAGATCTTTTGCTTGAGCATTATTAGGTGGCTGTGTCCTTTAACGATCCAGGGAAGATGAAGAACAGCTTTGTAGACAGGCCACAAAGAAATGTTTCAGATATATGTCTGGGACACCTTTTAGACATCCAAGTGGAAATGTTGAGTAGCTAATGAGCCCTAAAAGCGAAGCTCAAGGTAGAGGCCGCCACCCAAGGAAATGAGAGTCACAAAGAATATATCTGAGGACCTCATTCTATGCATACCAGGGGAAGGGATCCCATTTGCCTGGGAGAGTTAGAGGAGCTACCATGGCAGTGACTTTGGTGTTGGACCTTGCAGGGGGACAATCCCTTGTGTGAAGAATGTGGCCAGTAAGCAACAGGACATCTACCCAGGGTCATAACCAGGAACATGACATGATCAATGTTAGTGTTTGGAAGATTCTTTTGGTAGCAGTTTCAAAAAAGCACTGAAGCTGGGCATGGTGGCACATGATTGTAATCCCAGCATTTGGGAGGCTGAGACTGGAGGATCTGGGTTCACGGCCAGCCTCAGCTGCTTAGTAAGGCTGTCTGCAATTTAGTGAGACCTGTTTCAAAATAAAGAATAAAAAATAGGGCTGAGGCTGTAGCTCGGAGGTAGAATGCCCCCAGGTTCCATCCCCAGTACCGCAAAAAAAAAAAAAAAAAGCACTGAAGATGAGAAGAGACTGGAGGCAGGTCATCAAGAGACTCCTGGGACCTGCCCCGAGTGTCAGCTCCATGTAAAGACTGTACTTACCAGCTGGATGCAGTGGCACATGTTTGTAATTCTAGCAACTGGGGAGTCTGAGGCAAGAAGATTGCAAATTCAAGGCCAGCCTGGTCAATTTACCAAGACTATGTTTCAAAATAAGAAAAAGACTTGAGACTATAGTTGAGTGGTAGAGTGCCCCTGGGTTTGATCCCCAGTATGTGGAAGGGAATCATGGAGCCACCTTGCTTGCCTTCCCTGAGACCGACCACTCAGCAGAAAGGCAGATTGAGGTGCCGGAGCTACTAGGGTAGTGAAGCTGCTCGCTCTCTCCAAGTGTGATGATCTGTCTGCTCAACTCAATTCTACTGCAGGCAATTCTAAAGCCACTCATTCCCAAGAGACTCCCTCTCTTTTCCTCTCCCCCCCCCACCCTGTTCTCTTCCTCCCTCTCTCCCTCTTTGCAATAGTACATTCCAAGGGCAGATTCCAAGGGCGTGTGTGTGTTCATATTCATTCTCTCTTTCTCTCTTGCTTGATTTCAGCAGTTTGGTTTTGTGTTCTGTTGCCATGGTGCCTGTAGCTAAGGCCTTATCAAATAATTGCACACCCAGAGAAGACTTAGACTCCCAGAAACAGGAGACAAGGACTCTCAAGGGGCTCTCTGGTCAGCTCTCCTGCTGCTAAAAGGCTTCATCCAAGTTCTCCTGGCTCACCAACAGCTTTATTATACTTAGTGTATCTCTTTACATCTATTAGTGCACACACATCACCTACACACCTTATGTGATGGGCTAGGCAACAGTGTTTCCTGTTCCACATCATTCTAGGGCTAGCAGATGTCACTAGACAGGAACAGAACAAGCCCTTCATCCAGCACCCTTGGCAGGGGCTGACTAAGACCCCACTGTCCCTGCATGGGTGCCCCCTGCCCCTTGATAGCTGTGTGGCCTACCCCTCCCACCCCCCTCTTTTATAGTTCCTCCCTGTGACCTCAGGAAGGGTGGTAACATCTCCTAAAGGATGTACATAGGAGGATCGGGGACTTTGTGAGTAGTATAGTCAGTAAGTAGACACCCTGTCAGAGGTAGCTATTACTATTCATCCCACTGTGCCTAATCTCACCTGCTCCTGGGCTTTTTCAATACTCAGTAGCCTTTAAAATATTCTATTCCCGTGGCTCTCATAAATGTCCTCATTGTTCTAATGAGGCCATATCTACTCTCCTCTTGGTCAAGGTTATTGGAAAGACACCAATAAAACCAACTAGTCCTGCTCCTACTCTGTTTCAGGGCTCGATGTCTTTGGGTCCCTGCAGACCTGGCTTCAGTTATTAACACTCTCATTTTGCCTCCCTTCTCTGAATTTCTCTTTGCCTTGTAAGTTGCCAAGTCCAGCTCTCACTTTTCTTCCCTGGTGATCATGTTGTCCAGAAATATGCCTGTCACCTTCCTTGTGAAGAGCAGGCTCTCCAGCTCATCCTGTAGGGCAGGGTTTCCAGTTACTGCTTTTGGAGGGCTAGTGCCCAGACCAGAACTTGGTTGTGGTGACAGTAGCAGTGGCAGAGCAGCAGCTAATATTTAATAGTCACTACTGTGTGCAAGCTTCCCTGCTGAGTGCTGGAAGTACATCCTCTCATTCAACCCTAAATTCCTTATAGATGATGAAAATGAAGCTAGGAGAGGTGAGGCCACTCACCCAGGGTTACTGGTTAGTAAGTGGCTAAGGAGGATTACCCAGATCTGCCCAGGACCAGCCTCTGGACCGCCAGACTCTATGGGAACACCAAGGCACATGAATTTTGGAATGTATTCTGTAGGGTAAAGTTGCTATTGTGATATGTATCTGTCCTTGACAACTATTAAATTTCCTTCCTAAGCCTGTCACAAGCCTTAATGTTCTGCAGATCCTATCTATAAATGTGGATAAAATATCTACATTGCAGGAGCTCAGATAACATAAAGCTCTCCTGGAGATAGATAGATAGATAGATTGATAGATAGATAGATAGATAGATAGATAGATAGACAGACAGACAGACTGATTTTTTTTTTTTATACTGGGGATGGAACTCGAGCATTCTGCCTCTGAGCTACACCCCTAGCCCTATTTTTATTCTCTATTTTGAAACAGGGCCTAAGTAGCTGAGGCTGGCTGCAAACGTGTGATCTTCCTATCTCAGCCTCCCAAGTACTGTGATTATAGGCGTGCATGCACTACCACCCCCAACTTCTTCTGGATACTTATGTGCTCTTGAACAATTTAAAATCAATTGAAAGAAGCCGGGCGTGGTGGCGCACGCTTGTAATCCCAGCACTCGGGAGGCTGAGACCGGAGGATCCGGGTTCGCGGCCAGCCTCAGCTACCTAGTGAGGCACTCCGCAACTTAGTGAGACTCGGTTTCAAAATAAAGAATAAAAAATAGGACTGGGGGTATAGCTCGGAGGTAAAATGCCCCTGAGTTCAATCCCTGGTACCGCAAAAAAAAAATAAATAAATAAAAATAAAAATAAAAAAAATAAAATAAAATAAAATCAATTGAAAGCCTCATAAATGGCAGTGAAAATAGGACTAATGAGGAGCTGATAGTTACAGCAGGCAGCCAGCAGAGGGCAGTAGATCCACACAGATAAACCTATATTCTATCCAAAGCCCAAGCACTTGGAAATTCCTATAGCCAGTGTCCCTTTGGCTCCACAAGAGACATTGAGTCAGGTGGAATGCTCTTCTCTGAGCTAGAAGGAAATGCCAGTGCCTGATGGCATGCAGGAGAAGGTAGAAGTAACCAAGAAGCGTCTCAGAATCTGGACACCTCCTGGTCAGCAGGATCATGGGGGTCCTACTCCAGATTAAGAGCATAGGTGTGTTAAGGTGGAGCAGAGTCCAGACCTGTTCTCAGTAACTTCTTCCCAACCACAGGATGCTAAGTATAGGTATAAAAGACAGCCAAATAATATGTGGAAGAGCTTAAGATAGTGCCTTGGTATGTGCTTGCTATTAGATCTGCCAAAAACAGCCAGGCATGGTGGTGCATGCTTGTAATTCTAATACTTAGGAGGCTGAGACAGGAGGATCACAGGTTTAAAACCAGCTCCAGCAACTTAGTGATGCTCTCAGGAACTTCACTAAGACCAGTTTCCAAATAAAAAATAAAATAGATCTGGGAGTATAACCCAGAGGTAGAAGAGCCCTGGCTTCCATCCCCAGTACCAAAAATAAATAAATCTGCCAGAAGCTATCTATTTTGTCTTTAAGTCATGGACCTGCATCTTCTTTGTCATTCCTTTATCTTTTTAATTTTTTCTAGGTTTCTCTTTTTCCCTTCATTTCTTCTTCACAGAGGAAAGCTTGGAGAAATGGCATGAAAGCAAAAAGTATACAATTCTCTGATTAATAGTCCCATCGTGCAGTGGGTGAAACCTATCTCCTGCCCACCTTTAGTTGCCCTGCTTCCTATAGAGTATAGGATATCCAGACTCAAGATCACAGTAGTGGTGCCTCCCTGGCTAAGCCTGTGCAGTCTAAATCATACATTTACCCTGAGATTCATACCTTGCTCACTTAGAAATAATGCCAGTAGAAAATGAAATTGTTTTTTTCTTTCTATACCATATAAGCCATATATCAGAATGCCCTAAAGTAATTATGAAGCCGGGCATGGTGGCACACGCGTGTAATCCCAGCATTTGGGAGGCTGAGACCAGAGGATCCAGGTTCACAGCCAGCCTCAGCTACTCAGTGAGGCTCTCCACAGTTTAGTGAGACCCTGTTTCAAAAATAAAGACTAGAGCCGGGCGTGGTGGCGCACGCTTGTAATCCCAGCATTCGGGAGGCTGAGACCAGAGGATCCGGGCTCGCGGCCAGCCTCAGCTACCTAGTGAGGCACTCCGCAACTTAGTGAGACCCTGTTTCAAAATAAAGAATAAAAAATAATAATAATAATAAGGCTGGGGGTGTAGCTCGGAGGTAGAATGCCCCTGGGCTCAATCCCCAGTACTGCAAAAAATAAATAAATAAATAAATAAATAAGTAGTTATGAAGTGTATAGTATTTTACTTAGATTAGGCCCCTACTTAGGCTTCTTAAGAAGATCATTTCATGCAGTTTGTTTGGTTTTGCTATTAAGAAACAGTAACTCCTACCCATAGGAAATAATGGGCCTTGGATGAGGTTATATCCGCATCCACTGGTCCCAGCTGGAGTCAAACTGGCATAGGCCCAGGGTCAGCCTAGAATTAGCAGCATGGGACAATGGATGGAAGGAAAAGTGCCTGAACCTAAGGCCAGAGCCTTTTTTATATGTCATAGCCTATACTATATGATGAGTCTTTTCTTTTTCTCCCAATTGTTAAGACAGAAATGCCATTCTTCCCTAAGAATAGGGGCTCAGATGGGACTGGCCTTTTCCCACATGACTCCTCTTTCCAGTGGTGTCAGTATTCCCCTCCTGTACCCTCTCAGTATGTCCAGGTGTGTTCCAAGAACCCCATGGGAGTTGTAGTGGCCACATAGCTGACAGACAGGACAAGAAACTGGGGAAACAGAGACCACTGGTTCAGCCTTCAGCACTTGATGCAAGTGCTGCTGGGAGGTCTCCTGGCATCTGTTCTGACAGGTAGGGCTTATCTTGGTTCAAAGTTGTACTTACTTTTTGCACTTTTTGTCAGTAGTTTTTCTTGCAGCTAGCTTTAAATTCAAATAAAATTTGAAAGTGTGTGGCTAGGGAGAAAGTATCTATTTGGAATGTGAAGAACTTAACACAAGGGCACTAGAGCAGGGTGATTTAGTCTGTGTGTGTATGTATGTGTGTGTGTGCACGCACACAGCATTGGGGATTGAACCCAGGGACATTCTACCTCTGAGCTACACCTCCAGCCTTTTTTTTTTTTTTTTTTTTTTCATCAGTACTGGGGGCTGAACCCAGGGGCATTCTACCTCCAGGCTACACCCCAGCCTATTTTTTCTTCTTTATTTTGAAACAGGGTCTCACTAAGTTGCAGAGGGCCTCACTAAGTAGCTGAGGCTGGCTGCAAACTTGGATCTCCGGTCTCAGCCTCTCAAGTACTTGGATTACAAGCTTGCGCCACCACGCCCAGCTCCTAATTTATTCTTTATTTTGAAACAAGGTCTCACTAATTTGTGGAGGGCCTCACAAGGAGCTGAGACTGGCCACAAACCTGAGATCTCCCTGTCTCAGCCTCCCAAGTACCAGGATTACAAGTGTGCACCACCATGCCTGGCTACGCAGGGTGATTTCTGTGGTTCCTGCCTTTGATCATCCTAATCTGTATGGTTCCTGTTAAGTATTATAGAACCACTACTTCCCACACAGTTATTTTAAAATAAAAAGTTGACTGGGCATGGTGGCACATGCTTGTAATCCCAGTATTTGGGAGGCTAAGACAGGAGGATCACAGGTTCGTGGCCAGCCTCAGCTACTTAGGCCCTCCACAACTTAGTGAGACCCTGTTTCAAAATAAAGAATAAAAAATAGGGCTAGGAACGTATCTTGGAGGTAGAATGTCCCTGGGTTCAATTCCCAGTTCCCAAAATACATACATACATACATACATACACACACACACACACACACACACACACACACACACACGTACACAAAGTTAACCTCTTATTTAGTCACAGGAGTTTTGCTGTAGTTACTTACAGTGCTGCTTTCTTTAGCCATAACTCTTCTGTGTCCATATTTGCTTTAAAGATTCACCCCTTTGCAGTGCTACAAATGAGCAAGTGTCTCCTCTTTAAACAGTATCCCCAAGGAATCCCTGCCCAGAGGATGTTTCTGATAGGCTGTGATAACAGCCTGACTCTGAAAAACAGGATCCAGCCAAATGGAGAGATTTCTTCCATATCCTTATGCTGAACTGTGGCCTGGGCTTCTGCATGTGATCCCCTGACTCTCCTCCTTCCAGTCCCCTGTAATGACAAGTCAGCCTGCTGTTTCTTCACACCACCCCCAGTTAGAGCTGCAGTGGCTTCTAGAGCCCTAGGCCTTAGTTGCTCTTGCTGGCCTGTCCCATCCCTCCAGGCTTCTCACAAACTAGATCAATCTGCTGTCGTTGTTCCTCTCCTCCTATCCTGCTATCTCCACAAAACTATCTCCCATGCCGCTCTATTGATCCTGTCCCCAAACAGCAACCAAATTATCAGGGCCAAAGGACCATATGCAGGCAGGCAAAGGCTATGTTTTGCACAAGTTTTCTAACTCAAGGGATTCCCCAAGGCCAAGCATCAAAACCCTGAAGGTTAAGCTCAAACACCTCCAGCCAGTAAGAATGCTCAACAATTTCCTAGAACCATACACCATGTGTCCCAAAGGACCTGGCCTCTCCTCCCTGGCAGTCTGTCATGAGGCCTTACACGTTCATCTTCCACCTTGCACTGTTCACCTGGACCCTACCTGACTGCAATGCACGCTTCCTAAAGAACACACTTACCTGTATTCTTTCCTATTTGGCCCCTCCAGGAGTTCCTTGTTGCTCTGTGAGTGCTCCTTAGGATGCCTTCCACATCTGGCCTGCTCCTGTTGCCCCACCAGATTCCTCTCCTGAGCAGCTTCTTCTAGCCACACGCCTATAGCTGTGCACTGACCCTCTCCTGGCTGATTCATTCTTTCCTTTGTGTAACCTTCCCTGTTTCCCCTACTGTGCTAGGCGATCCCTGAACAGAGACTCTGTAAGTTCCATCCCTGTTAGCTAGTATGTGCCTAAGACATGGGCTACACTACACATTCATTTGAATGAACATATGCATGGGTCATGAGTAGTAGACACTCCTGCTCCCTGGTAAGGCTGGTGTGGGAGGATAGCCCTCCTTGTACAAGCAACAGTTGTGAGGGATCTTGTACTTAAATTTTATAGTGGGTAAAGGAGAAGGATAGGGAAACATTCTCTTGATGTTACATAAAGGAAAAATACATAAGATGGGAGGGTGAGGACCACAGCAGGGGTTCAGTGGATACATGTGCACACTAACCTCAACTTAGAGCCAAACTTAAAGACTGTCTCCTTCATGCCAGAGGTCATCCCCAGCTATACCAGCCACAGACCTGGTCTGTAAAGTACATACCCAGAAGATATAAGCTGGCTTCTCCAAAACACACTGCCAGACCAGATCCAGATAGGTTTGATCATGTCAACAGTATAAATTTTTTTTTTTTTTTTCAGTACTGGGGATTGAACTCAGGGGCATTCTACCTCCGAGCTACACCCCTAGCCCTATTTTTTTAATTCTTTATTTTGAAACTGGGTCTCACTAAGTTTCGGAGTGCCTCACTAGGTAGCTGAGGCTGGCCAAGAACCTGGATCCTCTGGTCTCAGCCTCCCAAATGCTGGGATTACAAGTGTGCGCCACCACGCCCAGCTAGTATAAATTATTTTAGTTAGCTATAGCTCATAAAATCAGATTTGATAGAATATCTCTACTTCCTGGCTTCTCTTTAATTCAAAAACTGCCACAGTGACTCTCATCCCTGCCTGACACCACTGATCACCATGCATGGCTATGCCAGTTATTAAGCTTGCATTCTCTTCCTCCCATGTAGGCATTTTTCATTCACAGATCTTGGTCTAGACTGTGATTTACTGACAGTCAGAGACAGAGTCTTATCTATGGCTTCATTTTCACTTCCCAACAGTGTCTGGCTTTCTTGGTGTAAATCCTTGTTAAAACAGGTTTAATTAGCTGAGTGTGGTGACATACACATATAATCCCAATACTTGGGAGGCTGAGGTGGGAGAATCGCAGGTTCAAGGACAGCCTCAGCAAGTAGTGAGACTCATCAACCTAGCAAGATCCTATTTCAAAAGAAAAATAAAAAATAGGGCTAGAGGTGTTGCTTAGAGGTAAACTGCCTCTGGGTTCAATCCCCAGTACCACATAAAATTTAAAAAATAAATAGGTTTAATTAATCACACCTAAGTATCATAACTATTTGTTGGTGAATACCAGCAAGAGAGTATAGGAAGGTGGATGCATATTTAATTCAACATGTATTCTTTGAACTCTGGAAAATCTCTCTTTGTTCCCAGAACATCAATTCAGAGTCCAACTCATGTTGGAATTCATCAGTAGAGCCAGGCATGATGGTGCATCTTGTAATCCCAGTACTTGGGAGGCTGAGACTGGAGGATCCAGGTTCTCAGCCAGCCTCAGCTACTTAGTAAGGCCCTCTGCAATTTAGTGAGACTCTGTTTCAAAATAAAGAATAAAAAAAAAAAAGGACTTGGGGTGTAGCTGGGAGGTAGAATGCCCCTGGGTTCCAGCCCAGTACCGCAAAAAAAAGAAAGAAAGAAATTCATCAGTAGAATAAACTGTGTCTTCATATTCCAAGCACTACATCATATGTATGTGGTTTTATTCTAAAGGCTGGTTAACAAATATAAACCTCTAACGTGATATTTTTGTAGACTGGGATCATTTGATATAAACATCAGTAAAAACCAGAGTAACTGATACAACTACAAGATTATTGTTCCCTTAGAGTAGACATGTATTTAGGGGCAGCTGCTTCCAGGAAGCTGTATGCTGCTCATCTGGATGGAAAATACATTGGTGGCACTCTTATTTTTCTGGGACTTAGTCACAGTCTCTACAGCCTATTTTCCATCTGTCCCCTAAGAAGCAGAACTGAGCATCTCTAGCATGTGTGAAGGTAGGAGGGTGTAGCATGTGCAGAAGGGCCCACTTCTCTGTACTCACCACCCTCTGCTGCTACATTGTCATGGAAGCACCATCAGAGCCTGCTTCAGGCTGTTCTGACAAATCATCACTACCTGTGAGTTGCAGGCACAGATGTTTCTTTTCTCACAGCTATGGGAGACTACAAGTCCAAGGTGTCAGCAGGGTGAGTATCCCCTGAGGCCTCTCTCCTTGGCTGGCATATCTTCTTACTGTGTCCTCACAGGGTCTTTTTTCTTGTGCATTTCTCACTCATGTCTCTGTGTGTCCAAAATTCTTCTTCTCTTAAGGACACTAGTCAGACTAGATCAGAGTCCACCCTACCGGTTTAAAGGCCCTGTCTTCAAATACAGTCATATTCTGAGATTCTGGAGTTTAGGACTTAAGCATGTGAATTTGAGAGGGATGCAGTTCTGCCCTTAACCACCACAGATAGATGATGCATCTTTCAGCAAGTGTGATTTCAGTTAGGAGAGCATTATAAAGCCAAGAGGACAGTTACAGCTGGGGTTCAGCCACAGATAGATCTGCTATCAGCACATAAGCATATGTCCCCTGTGTATTCCTTAGGTGACCCAGCCTTCCAACAGGTACACAGAGCAGTGCGGCTGAGCCTGAGTAGAATGTGGCTTATAGAGCTTCGTATATTGCTTCTGGTGGTGTTTTGTCCTGTTGTCTATCTATGTTACTTTGAATAGTTGCTGTAAGGAAAAAATTAAGAATGAAAACAAAGATATTAGCAAACACCAGAGAAGGCTGCCACTATGGCAGCTCTCCACCAGGCCAGTTTGCAGGAATCACTCAAGGCCCTCTCGGGGAGGGGCATGGTGGTTCCCACTGGATCCTTATATGGCCAATACTGCACATTCTCCAGGTAGGCCATGAACTGGAAGTGAGAATCGGGGCTGTGGATTAAGACTGGAAACACAGCTTGAGAAAGGGGAGGGAGAAGTCACATTTGCCACATAATGCTGTTACAAGACCGATTTATGCCATTTCAGTTGCACTTTTGCTCCCAAAGGTCATCTTGGGTTGTTGGACATGAAGAAACTAAAGAACTAAGTGTGTTTTAGGATCAGAGTTTCT
Source organism: Graphiurus murinus (assembly GCA_004027655.1). Lineage (NCBI taxonomy): Eukaryota > Metazoa > Chordata > Mammalia > Rodentia > Gliridae > Graphiurus > Graphiurus murinus. The sequence goes on from PVLC010001972.1 coordinate 87,226, forward strand.
CCCTGATATTATTACTGTGAGATTATGAGATCCCCTTAGGTTTGTTTTATATGTGAGTGACTACCAGAAATTTCAATCCAAGAATAAGAAAGAAAAGAAAGGATAATCTGTCTTCACCAGACAATCAGGGCAGCACTCTCCCTGTCCTCCAGTATCTCTTCTTGGCAGCTTCTTGACATGTCCTTGGGAGAGTCTGCCTCCTGCAGGGTCATCCTCTGCAGGTGTGGAGCAGTCACTGTGGCCAGGCATGTGTATCTTGGCAGGGACAGTTTATATACTACCCTGACAGTCCTGTGTCAGGGTCTGTTGTGAAAGTGTGTCCCAAGATGCACAGTCCAGACTCATTTTTCAACAACTCATTTCCAGTGTTTGGTGGTTTTGAAGTAAAATTTAGGCATGTTAATATACAAACATGAGCAGTCGTATCACCTCGTTCTCTACCTTTTTGGTCTCTTGCTGTTATCTTTTACTTGAAACATGATGGAATAATGATTTCATGAGTATTGTATAAACTCGGCCAGTCCTTTTAGCCAGACTAAAAAGAATGGACAATGAATATGTTAACTTCCCTGTAATTACCAAAAGCAAAACTTGGTTTTCAAAAAAACCCAGCTAGTCTGAACTTTTATTCTCTGCATAGAAATAACAAAGGATCAACAGAACCAAGTTTTGTATACAGCAAAACTTGTATGGAAGAAGTCAGGGCTTCTTGAATTTTACTGTATGCCAGAATGAATTGGAGATCTTATCAAAGTACACTTCTGATTATTAGGTCCAGAATGGAGTCAGACATTCTACATCTCTGTCAAGCTCCCAAGTGAAGACAAAGCTACTCATCCTTTAAAAAGCTAGAGACTAGGTCTCCAGGGGAAACCATCTATTGCCTCTCCCCATGTCAAAATATCTTCTGATATTTATGGTATTATGGTTTTATACTAGTATGTCCCATAGAACTAAAGATCATTATTACACCTTTCATATTCCTCAGGGAGAAGACTAATTTTCAACTGGATAAAGAGCTGTGTTGACCCACGTGTACAGGTGTAAGAGCCATAGTATCTGTAGGCATCAGATGGGTGGCATGTTGACCAAATAGTGTGTGACTGTTTCCCATAGCAAAAATATGAGGAAGACACTGACACCATAACTGGTATTGTCAAAGCATGCAAACCCAGAGAATGAAGGAAAGATCATCACATGCCCTTACTGTTTATAAACAGTATTCACTGTCAAGACCAGTGTCCATCTTTCTATACAGGGAGCATCCCACTTGCATTTCTTATCATTCCTTGTGTCAGGTTGACACTTTTCCTCCCCTCTCTGACCTTCATCCTCAGTTCATATCTCCTGCCCTCAGCAATGGCTTCCCTTTTGCTCACATTTCACTAGCAAGGGCAGGTGGAAAGCCTACCTTTGCTGTTCACACCAACGACAGGAGTGTGTGTGTGTGTGTTGCTGGGAATTGAACCCAGGGGCACTCTACATCTAAGCTATACCCCCAACTCTATTTTTATTCTTTATTTTAAGACAGGGTCTCACTAAGTTGCTGAGGGCCTCACTAAGTAACTGAGGCTGACTGCAAACCTGTGATCCCCCTGTCTCAGCCTCCAACATCTGGGATTACAGGCATGCATGCACCACCACGTCCAGTAGAGGACAGGTTTTCTATGAGGAAGTTGACTAGCTCCATATGCACGCCCACCATATAAATGACACCAGTGAAGTGTGGTGTCAACTCTACCTTCAGCAAAGGTCCAACTATCTACCAGTTGTGCACTTATTAAGAGTACCTGTTTGTGTACCTCTTCCATCAGTACTAGCATAGAATCTTTGAATTTCCAAGTAACTCCAGCCTTACATTTGCCCTTGTGGGAAGAGGGACGGGAGAGGGGTGTACTGAACTCAGGGACATTCCTCTGAGCTATACTCCCAACCCTATTTTTTTTTGAAACAGGATCTTGCTAGGTTGATGTACTCCCTCAGCCTCCCAAGTACTGAGATTGCAAGCATGTGCCACGATGCCCAAGTTTGCATTTGCTTTACCTTTGTTTTTTTCCTTCTCTGGGCAAATGGTGCAGGCTCTATGTCCTCATTCTGTGAAGAAGTGGAAAAAACTTAAAGTTTTTTGGAGGAAAAGCATTCTATAGAGCTTTGCCAGTATGCAGTCACCTACATTCCTTGCCCCATTCCTGAGCTGACCATGGGCGTATGGCCCGCACCGCAAAGAAAATAGGGGTCTACCCTGGGCAGGGAAGAAGCCAAGTGCTGAATAAGGGAGCTTTCTGGTATTGTGAAGGTCACATGTGGTCAGATGTAGGCCCTCCTACTCAGAGGTATTCCAACATTTGAAGCATAGAGCACACAATTTTGGTAACTTGGAGCATTGCTCACAACACCCAGCACTCTGCTCTGTCCCTAGCAGGCACTCCATAAATATTTTATATGGATAATATCAGCATAGAATATTCTTTATAAACCTTATGGGCAAAAAAGAAAAAAGACCTATACTCAGATAAGCACTACACACGTGTAGAAAATGAGCCACAAAGAGCATCAGGCTTGTTGCTGATACACTGTCGGGGAGTTAAAAACACAGGTGTCAGATTGGTGACAGGTATGAGGCAAGGCTGGGCCACCTTGTGAGATCGGTGTGCAGAGGGACAGCCTGATAAGTGCCAGGCACCTTAACAGACCAAAATTTTTACACTGTTCCACTGGGGTCTGAAGTCTTTGAGAAGAGACCAGGGAGACCTACCTAGTAAGTGGCAAAGCTGAGGCACTGAAATCCAGCTTGTCTTGTTCTCTGAAACCTGAGCTCTTTCTACCACATTTTGTCTTTTTCTCACAAAAGGAGTTGGGGCAGCAACTAGGGAAATAAGGTGAACTTTTTTTTTCTTTTTTTAAGAACTGGGGATGGAACCCAGGGCCATTCTACCTCCAAGCTACACCCCCACACCCCCAGTCCTACTTTTTAGTCTTTTTTTTGGGGGGGGGGGGGTGCGGTACTAGGGATTGAACTCAGGGGCATTCTACCTCCGAGCTATATCCCCAGCCCTATTTTTTATTCTTTATTTTGAAACCGAGTCTCACTAAGTTGCGGAGTGCCTCACTAGTAGCTGAGGCTGGCCGCGAACCCAGATCCTCTGGTCTCAGCCTCCTGAATGCTGGGATTACAAGCGTGCGCCACCACGCCCGGCTCTAGTCTTTATTTTTGAAACAGGGTCTCACTAAACTGTGGAGAGCCTCACTGAGTAGCTGAGGCTAGCTGTGAACCTGGATCCTCTGGTCTCAGCCTCTACACGTGGCTGTAATAAAGTGAACTTTAAAAACAAAAGTAGAAGGAAATCCAATGGGACTTCCAAATTAGCAGCCCAGAAGTACACCTGAAACCAAGGCCCAGAAGAAGCCATTACTGGGGAAGAAATGGGGAGGGGGATAGTCTAAAAACTAACTTCTTGTATATCTTTTTTTCTTTTTTTTTCAGTACTGGAGATGGAACCTGGAGACATTCTACCTCTGAGCTACAGCCCAAGCCCTATTTTTTTATTCTTTATTTGGAAACAGGGTCTCACTAAGTTGCAGAGGGCCTCACTAAGCAGCTGAGGCTGGCTGTGAACCCTGATCCTTCGGTCTCAGCCTCCCAAATGCTGGGATTATAAGCGTGCGCCACCACACCTGGCTTGTATATCATTTTTATCTCCAATATGTTCACCCAGAATGGTGAGCAGTAAAATCTGTCCCACAGATCTGTCTGTATGTCTTCTCAGGGTATGAAGAGGGAAACTAGAACTGGGCGCAGTGGCGCATGCTTGTAATCCTAGTATTTGGGATGCTGAGACAGAAGGATCATAGGCTTGAGACCAGCCTCAGCAACCTAGTGAGTCCCTCCACAACTTTAGAGAAACCCTGTTTTCAAATAAAAAGTAAGCCGGGCGTGGTTGCGCACGCTTGTAATCCCAGCATTTGGGAGGCTGAGACCGGAGGATCCGGGTTCTCGGCCAGCCTCAGCTACATAGTGAGGCACTCCGCAACTTAGTGAGACTCGGTTTCAAAATAAAGAATAAAAAATAGGGCTGGGGGTATAGCTCGGAGGTAGAATGCCCCTGAGTTCAATCCCCAGTTCCGCAAAAAAATAAAATAAAATAATAAAAAGTAAAATAAGGCTAGGTGTGTAGTTCAGAAGTAGAATGACCCCAGTTTCAATCCCCAGTGCCACAAAAAAAAGGGGGGGGGAGGAAGAGGGAAACTAGATAATCTCCATTTTCTGAAGGGGCTCCAAGAAAGACTGAGTGGGGCCACATTCAAAGAAAGCAAAGCAGACTTAGCCAGGGGAAGGTCCACATAGCCTTCCCTTCTTCCTAAAGCCCAGTTGCAAAGGGGAATGATGTCACTGGAGAGAGAAGGATGGAACTAGGGTAGCCACCAGGAAAATAGGGAAGGCAGAGTGCATGTCAGCTGTCACAGAAGGGCTTCTGAGGCAGAGCAGCCACCAAGAGAAATGAAGTGAAGAATGCTTCTCCTGGCAGCAGACTCATACTTTCACTGTCTGTTCTTGCCCTACCCTATTTCCAAGAACTTGTTCTTCTCCCAAGTTCTCCAAAAATTATTATCTAATCTCAATGCCAAAAATGGCCATATGAAGCCAGGCATGGTGGCACACACCTGTAATCCCAGTACTCAGGAGGCTGAGATAGGAGAGTCACAGATTCGAAGTCAGCCTCAGCAACTTAGTGAGATTCTGTTTCAAAATTGAAAAAAATAAAGAATAAAAAATAGGGCTGGGGGTGTAGCTCAGAGGTAGAATGCCCCTGGGTTTAACCCCCAGTTTAAAAAAAAAAAAAAGAAAGACATGTAAAGGTGTGGAGGTGTAGCTTGGTGGTAGAATGCCCCTGTATTCAATTCCGAGTACAAAAAAAAAAAAAGGTTATACAAGTGGTAACTACCAATTTTACAACAATATGGAGGCTCTGTTCCTCCTATACATGTATTTTCAGACGTATATATGGAAGTACAAGTGTCCCAGAAGGATAGTGTTACCACCATACTCACTCTCTGGATGTTTACCTAGGAGTTCCTTTCTTTGTAAGTTAGGACTGAGGTTTGTGGTTCCAGGAAACTGCTTCTTACAGTTTTGTCTTTATGAATGTTGTAAGTATAAGTAATCAGTGATCACAAAATTTGAGCCATGAATTATCAGAGTGTTCTCTAGTAGTCGAATGGGGCTTAAGGTTAATAAGCCAGTTACTTCTGCCTCTTTTGGTTCCAGGAAGCTCAACACTGAGCTTGGAATCATTTCACTCTAGGGCTGCAAAAGTGGTTGCAATTCTGTATCAGATTTTATAAGACATCACCTGGGAGAAGTAGGACTAACCTCAGTATGCAGGGAGGGAGATGGACATGTTACTGACTGGCCAATCCCTATACACAGCAGCATCACCCTCCCCCTTTCCTTTTGCTTGCACATACATGTGCGCTCATGCTCTCTCTAGCTTTTTTTTTTTTTTTTTTTTTTTTTTTTTTTTTTTTTTTTTTTTTTTTTGGAGCAGGGGGCTATTGGGTATTGAACCCAAGGGCATTTTACCTCTGAGCTACCCCCAGACAACACAGGTCTGCAGGACTAGTCCCATTATCAAATATGCCACTAGCTACTATGGCCTGGATAACGCATCTCTGTGAAGTCTTCTTCTGTTTAAGTCTTAGTGTGTGGGAATTTTGTTTTGTTTTGATAGTAAGGCTTTTTTCTTTTTTCTTTCTTTTTTTTTTTTTTTTTTTTTTTTTTTTTTTTTTTTTTTTTTTTTTTTTTTTTTTTTTTTTTTTTTTTTTTTTTTTTTTTTTTTTTTGCGGTACTGGGGATTGAACTCAGGGACATTATACCTCCGAGCTATACCCCCAGCCATGTTTTTTATTCTTTTATTTTGAAACAGGGTCTCACTAAGTTGTGGAGGGCCTCACTGGGTAGCTGAGGCTGGCTGCAAACCCGGATCCTCCAGTCTCAGTCTCCCAAATGCTGAGATTACAAGTGTGCACCACCACACCCCGCTCTTCCTTACATTTTTTAAGCCTGTGTTGCTTTATACCAATGCTGCTTTTTGAGCACACAGGAGTATTTAGTATACACAGCACCTACTTGTCCATTCTTCTGCACACACCCTGCACCTCCTCATTCAACTGTGCTCAAGAAGCAACCCAGGGCTGGGATAGCCAGGCAGTTGACACTTTGTCCAGCTCTGCACGGTGGTTCCTTTAACCCACAGCCTCAACAGCACTTGATGTGGGCTGGCTTTGTCATTTCTTTCAGGCTGTTTATTCTCATGTGTTCTGTCAGCTGCTAAAGGTGAGCATCTCCCCTCTATGTCTGTATCCTTAACCCATTTTTCTATTAGATTTCTTGTTTTGTACTTCCTGGTTTTCATCAGTTCCCTGTGTAGTCTAGATATTTATTAAATGTTCCAAATATCTTCTAGTCTGTCACACATCTTTTACTTTGTGGTGTCTTTTTTATACTAAAACTACTCAGTTCAGTTATTTTTCCCCTATGATTTGTGCTTTGGGAAGCTTGCTTGAGACATCCTTTCCTGGCCTACAAATATAATGATGTCTATCTCCATTTTCTTCTGTTAGCTTTAACATTTGAACCAGTTCAGTTTCTAGGAATGCCCTCCCAGCCCCAGGGCCTCATTGACCTGTGCACCACACTCTCAGTTCATTCCTCTTAGGAACAGTTTCTCTTATTCTAATTATTCACTTTTTGGGCCCCTGTACTGGGTAGAAGCCATTTGGGCTAAGTGTCTTCTGTGCATTTGATGACCAGCTGCAGGCTGCCTCCTAAGGCAGCAGACTGCTGTAGCTCACCCCATAGGGATGTGTCTCCTGGGAAACTTCCACTCTGGAGGTAAAAAGCTGGTGTTATAAATCTTTTGAGACGTTCTCTCTGATGTCCATCAAGGGGTGCCATCAACCCTATGTTCAGACTGCTTCATATCCTTCTCCCCCTGGGTACATAAATTACCACTCCTGGCTTCACAGAATGCCCTAAAGTGCCAGAGCCAAATGGCCTGCAAGGCCAAAGTCTCTCCTCACTCCTTCTTACCCTAGGAAGGGTAAGAGACCTCCGTGGCTCCTCCCCCACCTGGCTTAGACTGTTTTAAAACCAGCCTTTGTCTACCTGGGCATGGAGAGGAGTGTAAGGAGTGTTGAGATGACCTTCATCCCTCCTGGCTTCCCAGAATCTGCAGCTTCTCTTCTGGTGTAAGGTGACAATGGAGTCCTAGCAGGGAAGAGCTGGAATTGCTGTCTGCTCCTGCTAAGCCAAGATTACCACCCAGCTCCAGGAAGCCCAGGGATAACTCATGCAGTGAGCAAAGACAAAATCTGCCAGGGCTTGTCTCTCCCCAAGTGATCACAGAGTTTATTTTGAGCTTAAAATGTCTAGTATTAGGCCCACCACTGCCCACTCCCATTGCTATTCCTGGGCCTCTGAGAAGATAGAGGTTCTGCTAGCCACTCAAAACTCATTCCTCATGAGCAACAGCGCCTCCAGTGTAGCCAGAGATGGGCCATTTTTTTCAGTTCCTCACAGTGAACCCTGTGAGTTACTAATACAAGGAGCCTCTGCTTTTTTGTTTGTGTGTGTGTGTGTGTGTGTGTGTGTGTGTGTGTGTGTGTTATTGGGGATTGAATCCAGGGGCATTCTACCTCCGAGCTATACCCCAGTCCTGTTTTTTATTCTTTATTTTGAAACAGGGTCTCAGTAAGTTGCAGAGGGCCTCACTAAGTAGCTGAAGCTGGCTGAGAACCCGGATCCTTCTGTCTCAGCCTCCCAAGTACTGGGATTATAAGTGTGCGCCACCACGTCTGGCTTAGCCTCTGCCTTTTGAATGATTGAATGAATCCCAAGTTAATGGTTTTTTAACATTTTGCCTTTGACCTACAGTATGAAATATAAATTGCCATAAAATCAATCCATACATAAATGTATGTATGTCTCACTAAAACTGATTTTATAGAACAAACATTTGACATGTAAAATGCACTTTAGTTTTTTTGGTTTGGGTTTTGGGGTTTTTTGTTTGTTTGTTTGTTTGTTTTTTGCGGTACCAGAGATTGAACCCAGGGGCATTCTACCTCTGAGCTACACCTCCAGTCCTATTTTTTTATTCTTTATTTTGAAACACGATCTCACTAAGTTACAGAGGGCCTTACTAAGTAGCTGAGGCTGGCTGTGAACTCGGATCCTCCGGTCTCAGCCTCCCAAGTACTGGAATTACAAGTGTGCGCCACCACACCCGGCTCACTCTAGTATTTTCTATTCTAGTTTTTTATTTAAAAAAGAAATCTGAGTCGGGTGTGGTGGTGCACGCTTGTAATCCCAGCATTTGGGAGGCTAAGACCAGAGGATCCAGGTTCGGGGCCAGCCTCAGCTACCTAGTGAGGCACTCCGCAACTTAGTGAGACCCTGTTTCAAAAAATAAAGAATAAAAAATAGGGCTGGGGGTACAGCTCGGAGGTAGAATGCCCCTGAGTTCAATCCCCAATACCAAAAAAAAAAAAGAAATCCACTGGTCATCTAAAATTATTCCACAACCCACTAAAGGATTGGCCTCCAAGTTTAAAAGTCAAGGCTGTAGTGACCTTGGTCCCACAAATTCATGTTGTGTGGAGCATCTGTGGTAAATAGACGCCTTAAGAAGCAGCTGAGTCACAGCGTCTGCCCTCTTGCCCTTTCAAGGCTGTGAGAACTGAACCCCTGAGCATGGTGCGGGGGCAGGCAAGTCCCAGGCCTGTGGGGGCCTGCAGGATGAGGGCAGCCCTTGAAAAGGGAGCTGGTAGCCAGGTGTTTTAGAATTAGCTCATGTGGAACCATTGTGGGAGACTCTTCTTTTAACCCTCTGCCTAGTCTGGATGCCATCCAGGTCCTTGGTCACCCACCCAGCCAAGGCAGCCTCACACCCACATGAC
>PVLC010001972.1:96283-115721 GCA_004027655.1 Graphiurus murinus
GGGATTTGAACCTAGGGCATTATTCTACCTCTGAGTTATAATCCCCAGCCCTTTTTTTTTTTTTTTTTTGGCTCCTTTTTTGTTTTACTGTACTGGGGATGGAATTCAGGGGCATTCTACCCCCAGCCCTTTTTTCGTGTGCATGTGTGTGTATGTGTCTGTGTGGTGCTGGGGATTAAATCCAGAGGCATTCTACCTCTGGGCTACACCCCCAACCCTTTTTTTTGTGTGTGGTACTGGGGATTGAATTCAGGGGGCCATTCTACCTCCAAGCTATACCCCCAGCCCTATTTTTTATTCTTTATTTAGAAACAGGGTCTCACTAAGTTGCAGAGGGCCTCACGAGGTAGCTGAGGCTGGCCGCAAACCCAGATCCTCCGGTCTCAGCCTCCCAAAAGCTGGGATTACAAGCGTGCACCACCACGCCCGGCTCTTATTTTTTATTTGGAAACAGGGTCTCACTAACTGATGCAAGCCTCACTGAGTTGCTCCTCCTGTCTCAGCCTCTCAAGTACTGGGATTACATAGGCCTGTGCCACCATGCCCGGCTCCTATTTTTCTTTCTTTTTTTTTTTTTTCCTTGCAGTACTGGGGATTGAACCCAGGGGCATTCTACCTCCAAGTTACACCTCCAGCCCTGGTTTTTTTTTTTGTTTTTTTTTTTGTTGTTGTTGTTGTTTGTTTGTTTCTTATTCTTTATTTGCAAACAGGGTCTCACTAAGTGGCTGAGGCTGGCCATGAACCTGCGATCCTCTTTTCTCAGCCTCCCAAGTACTGAGATTACAAGCATGCACCACCACACCCAGCTTTTTTTTTTGTGCGGTACTGGGGATGGAACCCAGGGCCATTCTACCTCTGAGCTACATCCCCAGCCCTATTTTTTATTCTTTATTTTGAAACAGGGTCTCACTAAATTGCAAATGGCCTCACTAAATAGTTGAGGCTGACTGTGAACCTGGATCCTCTGGTCTCAGCTTCCCAAGTACTGGGATTACAGGTGTGCCCTACCATGCCCAGCTCCAGTTTTGGGGATTTGTTTTTTGTTTTTTGTTTCTCCACTCTATTTTGAAACAGGCAGGGTCTCACTAAATTGTGGAGGGACTAAGTTGCTGAGCCTGATAGCGAACCTGCAAGCCTCCTATCTCAGCCTCCTAAGTATTGGGATTATAAGCATACACCACCACTCCTGGCTCTTAAGTCTTTTTTGTTTTGTTTTGTTTCTTTTTGTGGCATTGGGGATTGAACCCAGGGGCATTCTACCTCCGAGCTACACCTCCAGCCTGATTTTATTCTTATTTTGAAACAGGGTCTCACTAAATTGCCAAGGCTGGTTTTGAACCTCTGATCTTCCTGTCTCTACCTCGCAAGTTCTGAGATTACAAGCATGTACCACCATGCCCGGCTACTCTTAAGTCTTAAACACACCTCAGAGAGACCTTCCTTGACCAGTCCCTAGTAAGAATGCAGATGTTTGTCTTCAAATTTCTAGATGAATGTCCACTTGCTAGTTTGCCCCAGCCCAGTGATCTATTAAAGGGTTTTGGAGAGAAACAGTCATCAGTGTTTGTCTACTATGAGGAAATTGGTGTTTTTGTTTGTAATTATTTTGATTAAGGTAAAACTGAACTTTCATTTATTGTAGAAAGACTTTACCTCCCAGCTTATCTTAGAAGCCCTAATTATTCACTTTTGAGCCCCTGTACTAGGTGAAAGCCATCTGGGGTGAATGTCTTGTGTGCATTTGGTGCCTGAGGCAACAGATTGCTTCAGCTCGCCCCACAGGGACATGCCTCCAGGGAAACTTTCACTCAGGAGTAAAAAGCCTGGGTTATAAACTTTTTTTCCCCTGCGGTACTGGGGATTGAACTCAGGGGCATTCTCCCTCCCAGCTACACCCCCAGCCCTATATTTTTATTCTTTATTTTGAAACAGGGTCTCACTAAGTTGTGGAGTGCCTCACTAGGTAGCGGAGGCTGGCCTCGAACCCAGATCCTCCGGTCTCAGCCTCCCAAATGCTGGGATTACAAGTGTACGCACCATGCCCGGCTATAAATATTTTTTTTGCTCCTATTTGCTTTATTTTTATTTCTTATGTGCTTATATTGGTGCATTATCGTCTCACATCATAATGTAAATCATGTTGACATTGACATACATGCACACAGCACTTGATACCCCTCACCTCCTCCCTCCTTCCTTCCCATACAGAGTTACTGAGATTGACATTGGAATTTTCACATATGTACCACACAGTTGATGTTAGTATTTCCAATAATGAACCTCAGTCTTCCCCCTCCCCTTCTTTTCGGCCACTTCCCTGGCTCCACTGAGGTTTCTCTTCCATTATCTGGAGTCCCTCTAGTATCCCAGTTACTCCCTAACTTGTGCATATTAAAGAAAACATATGTCCCTTCACTTTCTGTGACTGACTAATCTCACTTAACATAATGTTCTCCAGGTCCTTCCATTTTCTTGCAAATTACATTATATTATTCTTTATTGCTGAGTAGAATTCCATTGTGTGTATTTCCCATAGTTTAGTAATCCATTTATCTATTAATGGACACCTGGGTTGGTTCCATAATTTGGCTATTGTGAATTGTGCTACCGTGAACATGGGTATGCATATATTACTGTAGTTCTCTGGTTTCAACCTCTTTGGAAAGATACCCAGGAGTGGTATAGCTGGATCATATGGTGGATCCATTCCTAGTTTTCTAAGGAATCTCCACACTGGTCTCCATAGTGGCTAAACTAGTTTCCAATTCCACCAACAGTGTAGAAGAGTTCCTTTTCCCACATCCTCACCAACATTTATTGTTATTTGACTTCTTGATGATTACCATTCTGATTGGGGTTAGATGGACTCTCAGTGTAGTTTTGATTTGCATCTCCCTAATTGCTAATGATGTTGAACATTTTTTCATGTATCTATTGGCCATTTGTATCTCTTGGTTATAAGTTTTTTGAGATGTTCTCTCTGATGTTCATCAAGGAGTACCGTCAGCCCTATGTTGATATACAGTAAAAAGCAGGCCACTGTGGCCATGTTTTGTTTTTGGTTTTTTGCCATGTTTTATCTAAAAGGATTGCCCTAGCCAGGTGTGGTGGCGCACGCTTGTAATCCCAGCATTCGGGAGGCTGAGACTGGAGGATCCGGGTTCGCGGCCAGCCTCAGCTATATAGTGAGGCACTCCGCAACTTAGTGAGACCCGGTTTCAAAATAAAGAATAAAAAAATAGGGCTGGGGGTGTAGCTGGGAGGTAGAATGCCCCTGAGTTCAATCCCCAGTACCGCAAAAATAAATAAATAAATAAATAAATAAATAAATAAATAAATAAAAGGGTTGCCCTGTCCAAGAGCAGGCAAGTGGCGCTCGTAGTACTTTTTTAACTCTTGTCCCTAGAGGGCAGCATTCGCACAGAAACCAAATTAGAAGCCACTTATTCAAGCTGGGCATGGTGGCCCACATCTGTAATCCCAGTACTTGGGAGACTGAGACAGGAGGATCACAGTTTCAGGGCCAGCCTCAGCAACTTAGTGAGGCCCTGTTTCAAAATAAAAGAATTTTATAAAAAGGGCTGGGGGTGTAGCTCAGAGGTAGAAAGCCCCTGGGTTCAATCACCAGATACACACACACACACACACACACACACACAGCCACCTATTTGATTAGTTTGTCACCTAATGTTGGTGGACCTCTAGGAAAGGAGTACTTGACTTTCTGGTGTGCAGGAGTAAGGCTTAGAGGTTTCTTTTCCCAAAGCCTGCTTCTCCATAGAAATGGTCGAGTGTGCATACATTGCACACATTTTTTAATCTAATGTATGTGTGTGAAAATTAAATATTTGAGAGCAATATTAAATCTTCCCTCAAAGAAGTCCTTTCTTCGGGACAAGGGTCTCTAATGTTTCCCAGCTCAGATTTAAGTTTCTACATTTAGAAATAAATTCTCCTGCCTCTGAAAGAGAGTGCCCTTTGGGGAAAGGGTAAGATCCCCTGCTGCTTGGAGAGCTCAGCTTCTCAGAGATGTGAGGGCATCATATGGTTTCCAGACACCATTAAAAATTTTATGGTAGAATTCTGTTTGTCCCTTTAAAAACTGAACCCAGACAGACTGTACTATTTTACTCCCCGGATGCAGAGGAGATGGCGGCCTGTGGGGAACTCTCAAAGGGACTGGAGGAGAGGTAAATGGGAGCCAAGCCAACTGTGCCTTCCTGTCCTGACACCTCTGCATTAACAGCTCTCTCCAGCATACACCCTTGGGACTGCTGTTGGTGAAATGAAGCTCTTTGAATCATAAGGGAACAAAGATCAGTCTGTACATCTTGCAGCTATAGGATAAATCACAAAGAGCATCTTTTGGGGTTTTTTGGGGGGAGGGGCGGGGGTTGTACTGAGAATTGAACCCAGGTGCATTCTACCTCTGAGCTACACTCCTAGCCCTATTTTATTTTTTATTTGGAAACAGGGTCTTGCTAAGTTGCTGGGGCTGGCCTTAAACCTAAGATCCTCCTATCTCAGCCTCCCAAGTACTGGGATTATAGATGTGAGTCACCATGCCTAGCACTTTTTTTTTTTTTTTTTTTTTGAGATGAGGTTTCACTGAGTACCCAGGCTGAGCTGAAACAGTCTCCTTCCTCAACCTCCTGAGTAGCTGGGACAACAGACATATGGGAACATCTTAATTGAAATAATATGCATACTCTCTTGCACCAGTTGTAAGCATTTGGTCATCAGCCACTTGGTAATAACTGTTCTTCTAGTTGAGAGACTAAAGGAAAAAAAATGACAAGAAAGGCAGAACCCGAGTTCTCAAGGCTTGCACTCCACTGAGTAATTTCTCATGAACCATATTTTGTGTAATTATAAATATGATGGCCTGAGCCGGGCGTGGTGGGCACACTTGTAATCCCAGCATTTGGGAGGCTGAGACCAGAGGATCCGGGTTTGAGGCCAGCCTCAGCTACCTAGTGAGGCACTCCGCAACTTAGTGAGACTCGGTTTCAAAATAAAGAATACAAAATAGGGCTGGGGGTATAGCTCGGAGGTAGAATGCCCCTGAGTTCAATCCCCAGTACCGCAAACTAAATAAATAAATATGATGGCCTAATAGGAAGGAAATAACATTCTTTGGAGGAGGAGATGAGAATGCTAAAAGATTTCCTCTCCTTTTTTTCTCCATATCCTTTGTAACTCTTCCATAGAGAAAGGTATGCTGTGTCTTGCAAGCCTTGGTTGTTCTTCAGACATTCAGCCCTGTGTGAGTCAGACCTAGTGCTAGGCCCTAGAAATCCAAAAAGAACCCAGAAATAGTGTGGGATATGAGCTCCTCAAGATGAGGAATTCTGCGAGCTTGTTTGCCAGTATGACCCTTTGTGGCACAAAACAGGCACTCAAGTAGACTGTTTTTTGAGTAGATAAATGGAGCTCTCCATGCCAGTGATGGCAAGGCACAGTCTCTGCCCATGAGGAGAGCTTGGCTTCTTAGAGAGATGTGACATAACCAGATGATTACAAGACACCATAAAAGCACTGTAATAGAGTGTGAGCCAAATGCTCTGGGAGTTCAGGAAAGAGTGCCAACTTTTGCCTGGGTCCTTTGGGTTTCCCAGAGCCCCTGGTATTTGAAATAAGAACTGATAAGTAGGCGCTGCCAGAGAAGAAAAGACCTTCTGGGCCACGTGCACTGGACCACTGAGGAATAGGTGGGGTAGACTTTGGCAAGAGGCCAGCAGCACTGGTCCTGGGTGCCAGCTGGTGAGCTGATTCTCCAGTACTCTCTGTTTCTTCCATCCGGATTACACACTACACTGCTTGCATTCCCTCTGCCTGGAATACTCCTCTGCCAGGTGCCCTTCCACCTCAAGCTGAAATGCTACCTCTGCTCGAGGCCTCCTTAAAAACCATAGAAAGGGAGGGACATCTCCCTATACACACTCCCCACCCCTCACCTGACTTTAGTTCCCTCCAGAGTGCTCATTGTCTTCTCCCTCCCCCCCCCCCCTCTTTTTTTTTTTTTTCCTTGCACTGGAGATTGAACCCAGGGGTATTCTATCTCTGGGCTATATCCCTGGCCATGTTTTGTTTTTGCTGGATCTCACTAAATTGCTGAGACTGGCCTTAAACCTGCAATCCTCCTGTTTGAGCCTCCCAAGTTCCAGGTGTATTACCTGCCTGGCTGCTAGTTGTCTTCAGAGTGTGTCATCTGTTTGTGGGTCCACAGCCCAGAGAATACTCTGGAAGGGCAGGTCATACATTTATGCACTCACCCCTTTGCTGAGCAGTGCCTGTCAGGCTGGGGTTGACTCTCAGCAGTATTAGATGAGGGGGCAAAGACAGGAAAGTGAGAATATTTTTGTTCCTTTGAATGCCAAGATTGTCTCCATCTCCAACATCACTCTTGAACAGAATTTTTTTTTTCCAGTACTGGGGATTGAACTCAGGGGCATTCTACCTCCGAGCTACATCCCCAGTCCTATTTTTACTCTTTAATTTGAAACAGGGTCTCACTAAGTTGCAGAGGGCCTCACTAAGTAGCTGAGGCTGGCCTCAAACCCAGATCCTCCGGTCTCAGCCTCCCAAGTACTGGGATTACAAGCGTGCGCCACCATGCCTGGCTAGAACAGAATTTTGACCCAGTTTGGTGACAGTAATAATCTCAAGTCATTTGCACATCATGTGGGGTTTGGGGGGGAGACACAGACAGACACTGGGGATTGAACCTAGGGGCATTCTACCTCTGAGCTATACCCCCAAGCCTGATTTTGTTTCTTATTTGGAAACAAGGTCTCACAAAATTACAGAGAGCCTCACTAAGTTGCCAAGGTTGGCTTCGAACCTGTGATCCTCCTGTCTCAGCTTCCCAAGTACTGGATTACAATCGTAAGCCACTATCATTTGCACATCTTGACAGATCAGAGTCCTGATCACATTTGCAGAGGTGAATAGCAAATATTTATTTACAAGCAAGGATCCAGGAGCTGGCTGGCTGAGAGGCAAATATATGATTGATATTTGGCGTTAGTGTGCAAAGCTTACATGTCTCTGTTTATAGATGTAATGAAAATCTAAAAATATGCTTCCTTCTGGTCCTCCGCCAGATTGCAACTGGCTGAAGGTGACAGGAACAGCTACTTCCTCACGTGTGTCCGGTCTAAGATCACTCTGATTAGCAGGTTCCTATCATTATCTGAAAGAAAGGTTGTCCTCAGGTTTAATACTGTTTCATCCTGCCGCTTACTAGGTCATTCCTGGCTCCCCAGGAAGCATGGGAAGCAGGCGTCCTGCACAGCTGCAGCTGGGCGTTCCAGCCTTTGATATCCTGATACTCACTTACATGCAGCCTTGCCAATTGTTCATCTATGATCTCCTTACACAAGATGCCATTGTAACCTCAGGGCTTATCTAATACTCCTGTGCCCTTGGGTTTTCCAGTAAACAATGACCTGTTCTTGCTAGCAAACACTGTGCAGGCACGCAGAGGGACTAGGGGGGAGTGAATGAGTGAATATGGAGTCAGGCAGATTTCAGTCCATAGCTCCATGGCCTTAACCAGATTAATTTGACACTCACACACACACTCATTCTCTCCCTCCCTCCCTCTCCCCCTTCTTCCTTCCCTTTTCATTTACTTTTTTTTTTTTTTTTTTTTTTTTTTTTTTTTTCATTGAACCCAGAGGCATTGTGCTGAGCTACACTGCCAGACCTATTTTTTATTCTTTATTTTGAAGACTAAGTTGCAGAGGACTTCACTAAGTAGCTGAGGCATTTGCCACCATGCCTGGCTCTCACTTTTTTAAAAAAATATAAATACAAAAAATATATACACACATACATATTGGCATAATTGTTCAGTTCGTCTCTAGCAGAGTTACTGTGAAGATTGAATAAGAAACATTTACAAAGAGTCCTTTGGGAGAATGTATAGGGTTGTGTGTGTGTGTGTATGCAGGGATGTTCTATCTCTAAGCTACACTCCCCACCCTCCCCTAGCCCTTTTTTTATTTCTTATTTAGAAACAGGGTTCTTGCTAAGTAGCTGGGGCTGGCTACAAACCCATGATCCACCTGTCTCAGCCTCCCAAGCACTGGGTTTATAGGTGTGTGTCACCACATCCAGCTGATATATAGATTTTCAATACATGGCAGCCCTCATTACTATCTCTGAACAGTCTAGGACAGTACTGCAGGAAGCAGGAAGGGATAGACTATGAGCTCGTAACTCTTATTGCAGATACTCCTACCATAGAGCCTGTATCTCAGTGGGAAGTTCATCTAAAGTCCCTTTCTGAAGCCATATGGGAAAATGTGGTCTCTTACTTATAACAAGAAAAGATAGGAGTGTTGCTGCTTCCCCGTCTAAGGTCAACCTTGCCTACCCCTGCCAGGCTCAGTGTTGACACAGCTGGGTTCAGGAAGTATGTTATGGCCTTATTTGTGGAAGACTGTTGAGGAAGTCTAACTAAGAATCTGATGCATAGTCCAGGACTTGTTCCGCTAGAAGTTATTTACTTGGCCCTAGTTTAGAGAGGAGTTGCTGCAAGATCCTCCAGCAGCAGCAGCCAGAACCTTTTGAACTGTGAATCAGATCACTGCACTTCCCTCCCAATTGGCCTGGCTTCCAAACTCCTCCCTACAGCCTCAGCACCTGCTCAGTTCTTGCTGCCTACCAAACCTGAGAACTCTCTCAGGGCCCACTCCCCCACCCTCCCACTAGGCTTCAGCCACTCTGGCTTCCTCTCCTATCTTCTCTTGCTCCAAAGCCTTCACACATGCTCTCTCACTTCCCCATTGCTGACTGACTCCTGCTCACCTTAGGGGCTCAACTAAAATATCTCTTCCTCCAGCAGGCTCTCCAGACCCAAACCCAGACTCAATGAAGGCTGCTACAGCTGCACACTTTCAAAACCATGCTTTTCCTGTAAAATGCCCCTGTCCAGGTTGCTGCTCTGGACTCTGTTTAGTACCTATATTCTGCACTAGAACATAAGCTCTAAGAAGGTAGAAATGAAGTATAACTCATTTATTGTTACAGTCCCAGCATTTCATACAGATGGTGGAAATCTATACAGATCATGCAAAATATACAGTATCCTGTACAAATGATACAAGTATCAGCAGACTCTGGAAGCAGGAATGAATGAATGGATAAGAAGCTACACAGGTTTTGGGTTTTGTTGTTGTTGTTGTTGTTGTTGTTGCGGTACTGGGGATTGAACCCAGGGGCATTCCATCTCCAAGCTACCCCCCCCCGCCCTATTTTTTATTCTTTATTTTTGAAACAGGGTCTCACTAAGTTACAGATGGC
The DNA here is from genome assembly GCA_004027655.1 of Graphiurus murinus. Taxonomy (NCBI): domain Eukaryota; kingdom Metazoa; phylum Chordata; class Mammalia; order Rodentia; family Gliridae; genus Graphiurus; species Graphiurus murinus. The sequence goes on from PVLC010001972.1 coordinate 105,596, forward strand.
CTCAATAAGCTACACAGGTTTTTTTTCTTGTTTTTTGTTTTGTTTTGTTTTGTTTTTTGCAGTACTGGGGATTGAACTCAGGGGCATTCTACCTCCGAGCTACATTCCCAGCCCTATTTTTTATTCTTTATTTTGAAACCGGGTCTCACTAAGTTGTGGAGTGCCTCACTATATAGCTGAGGCTGGCTGCGAACCCGGATCCTCCGGTCTCAGCCTCCCGAATGCTGGGATTACAAGCGTGCACCACCACGCCCGGCCCTACACAGGTTTTTGATTGCTCACCATGTCAACAAAATTGGGTAGAGTAGAACAGCCTCCAGTATATGTGCTTACTTATAAATTATATGTATGTACTACCATTGAGAGATACATGCTACAAACATACATAAATACAGAAATGTGAAACAGTGGGGTGAAATAATACTTTTAAATAATTTTGCTGGGCGTGGTGGCGCACACCTGTAATCCCAGCATTTAGGAGGCTGAGATTGGAGGATCCGTGTTCGCGGCCAGCCTCAGCTATCTAGGGAGGCACTCCGCAACTTAGAGAGACCCTGTTTCAAAATAAAGGGGAAAAAAATAGGGCTGGGGGTATAGCTCGGAGGTAGAATGCCCTTGAGTTCAATCCTCAGTACCGCAAAAATAAATAAATAGATAAATAAATAAGTAATTTTGTAATGATATGAAAACCTTTTGTGCTCACTATTTATAGAATATGTTTCACAGATGAGGTGTTTGTTTTGAGAGTCTGTTCTGAGTGCCAGGTACTTGGTCATAATGGCTGTCAGAACTGGGAAAGGGACCTCACAAAAAGATGTAGAACAGAACCATGTGTGATGATGCACGCCTGTATTCCCAGCACTCAGGAGGCTAAAGCAGGAGGATCGCAGATTTGAGAGCAGCCTCCACAACTTAGCAAGACTCAGCAACCTAGTGAACCCCTGTTTCAAACAAAAAAACTGAAAAGGGCTAGGGGTGAAACTCAGAGGTAGAGTGCCCTAGGTTCAATCACCAAGGAAAAAAAGGGATGTGGACTGGGGAAAGTGTATTACTGTTGTGTGGGTGTTCTCATTATGCATGTCCTTATTCTGTTCCATCCCATGAAGATGTCAGCTCCTGAGAGAATCCTTGTCTTGCCCCTTCCTTCCCACCTTGTGTGTGTGTGCGTGCACGCACGTGTACTATTTTACTTACTCCACTGTGATGCTCTTGTTTTGCTGGAATTTCCAGCCCCTCCCTGGTAGAAATGAACTCTTAAGGGCAAGGACCTGGTATGTTCACCTTTGGTCTGGGGGTGTGGGGGTTTCTTGAATCCCCTTAGCGAAGGAAGAAAAGGCTGCTGAACCTCCCTGGGTTTGATTTTGCCGGGTTTCCAGCATCTGTCTCAGTGTCTTAGAATCTGTGTCCTTTTGGACCTTCTGGCTGGCATCCATATGTCATTTGGGTAGGAAAGACCCGCAACTTCAACAGCTGAGGGCACAGGTGGCCTGAAGGCCAACTCCTGTGGCTGCTGGAGTTTCCTGGGCATTTGTGCACAGTCAGGTGCCTCATCTTTCACCCCAAAGCCTCTGGGGATCGATAGTCTCACCATTTTTTGGAGTACTTGAGGTGACAACGCAGAAAGCTGGAATTCCTGAGGTTAGATTTGGATCAGCCACAGCTTTTTGCCCCATAGCTGGGTCAGTGACTTCTGTCACCTAAAGAATCCCTGGAAAGTTTCACTGGAGGAAAAATAAGGGAGCAATTCCTACTGTGGCCTGCCTCCAAGGCAGGCTAGAGGTCAAGCTAGTGAAAGCTTGAGTACCTGGGGAACAGTGCAGTGTGGGCTGGGAAAGAGGCAAGGAAACCTGGGATGTTAGGTCTTCCTATGAGTTCTTTGTGGTAGCCTGTGGACCTCAAGGTCTTTGTAATCTGCAGAGCCTGGATAAGGTGGTGATCAGAAACATTGATTTGCTAGTTTTGTTTTGTTGGTTGGTTTGATGGTTGGTGCTGGGGATTGAAAACAGGGGCATTCTGCCTCTGAGCTCTACCCCCAAACTGTATGTGTGTGTGAGAGAGACCCTGTTTCAAAATAAAGAATTAAAAATAGGGCTGGGGGTGTAGCTCAGAAATAAAATGCCCCTGGGTTCAATCCCCAGTATTGAAAAAAAAAAAAAGATAGTTCAGAGCTGGACATGATGGCACACACCTGTAATCTCAGCTGCTTGGAAGGCTACAGCAGAATTGCAAATTCATTGCCAGCCTGGACAACTTAGTGAGACTCTGTCCCAAAATAAAAAATACAAGCCAGGCGTGGGGGCACACGCTTTTAATCCCAGTACATGGGAGGCTGAGACAGGTGGATCATGGGTTCATAGCCAGCCCCAGCTACTTAGTGAGGCCCTCCGCAATTTAGTGAGACTCTGTTTCAAAATAAAGAATGAAAAAAAATAGGGCTGGGGGTGGAGATGATTGGTAAAATGTCCCTGGGTTCAATCCCCAGTACCGCAAAATAAATCAATTAATTAAATACATACATACATACATACATAGTGCTCAGGATGTAATTTAGTGGTAGAGCATTCCTGGATTCAGTCCCCAGGTATGGGAGAAAGGTTCAAGTGTTTTCTCTAGGACCTTTGGATCCTTCAGTGAGAAAGAAGCACTATGGTAGCCAGGCATGGTGGCACATACTTATAATCCCAGTACTTGGAAGGCTGAGACAGGAGAATCAAGGTTCCAGGACAGCCTCAGCAAGTAGTGAGACTCTCATCAACCTAGTGAGACCCTGTTTTGAAATAAAAATAAAATAGGGCTGAGGGTGTAGCACAGGTAGAATGTCCCTGGGTTCAATCCTCAGTACCACACACAAGAAAAGTAATTCCAGTACTTGACAGGCTGAGATAGGAGGATGGCAAGTTCGGGGCCAGCCTCAGCAACTTAGTGGGGCCCTTTGCAACTTAGTGAGACCCTGTTTCAAAATAAAGAATAAAAAGGAGCCGGGTGTGGTGGTGTGCACTTGTAATCCCAGCATTTGGGAGGCTGAGACCAGAGGATCCGGGTTCCTGGCCAGCCTCAGCTACCAGTGAGACACTCCACAACTTAGTGAGACCCGGTTTCAAAATAAAGAATAAAAAATAGGGCTGGGGGTATAGCTCAGAGTTAGAATCCTCCTGAGTTCAATCCCCAATACCACAAAAAAAAAAAAAGAAGAAGAAGAAGAACAGAAAGAGCTAGGGGTGTAGCTCAGAGGTAGAATGCCTCTGGGATCAATTCCCAGTCACAAAAGAAACAAAAAGCAGCAGCAGCACTGTGGTGTCACGGGTGAGCAGAGGGCTTCCTCATGACCCTCACACCACGGGCTCCAACTTGGCCAAATCATTTTGCCCTTGTGGGCCTGTGCCTCCCCTAGAAAATAAGGCTTCTTCCCTGGTGAAGATGGGCACATGAATTAATAACTGAATCGGCAAGAGTGTTCAAAAGCACTGCCCTGCCTCAAAGCTGTGTATTGTTTCCAAGCGGTTATTCCTGGTGGGTGGCTAGGCTTGTATTGTTTGGTGAGTTAGGATCCAAATACCAGCTCATCTATTCTCCAGCTGTTGTTTATCAACCAGTTTCCTGGAATAGTCAGGCACAAGGTCTTTTAAAAACAGTTTTGTGCTGCTATACATTTTTGGTGAGTAATAATTAAGTACACTACTGATTTAGCTTCTGTTTATTGAACAGGATACAAGTCATAGAGCAAAGAGCATCTGAGTCCCCGTGCTACCACATCTGTAATCCCAGTACCTGGGAGACTGAGACAGGAGGATTGCAGGTTTGAGGCCAGCCTCAGCAAACTAGTGAGGGCCCTCCACAACTTAGACCATTTCAAGATAAAATAGGGCTAAGTGTATAGCTCAGTGGTAGAGTGCCCCTAAGAGGACAAACAGGTTCTCAGCATTCTAAGGAGTCCATTTCATTTTTCTCTCTCTTCTTAAAAATTCTTTATAATCCAGGCATAGTGGTGCATGCCTGTAATCCCAGTACTTGGGAGACTGAGACAGGAAGATCACAGGTTCAAGGACAGCCTCAGCAAGAAGTGAGACTCTCATCAACCTAGCAAGACCCCTGCTTCAAAATAAAAATAAAATTGGGCTGGGCATTTAGATCAGAGGTAGACTGCCTCTAGGTTCAGTCCCCAGTACCAGAAAAAAAAGAAGAAATTTTATTTATTTTTTTAGGAAACACATATATATTATATAAAGTTCAAAAAGGCACAAAAGGTCTATAGCGAAATGTCTCGCCCCTTCCTTATAACCACTCAGGGGCCATCAGTATTGCCAATTCCTTGGGTCTACTTGCAGGCAGATTGTGTGTATCCACTACCATCTTTCTTCTATAGAAGAGCTGTCATCTATACCATATGTACTGCCTGTGGTTTGTTAGAGTCTCCTTAGTCACATGTTATATAACAAGTGGAAAGTTCAACTGTAGGAGATGTTTCTATAATTGATATGAAGCTTTAATCTAGTACATCTCTAGCGGCCTCCAGCCTGCCCCCCCCCATACTGAACGTTTACACCAACCCTTGTCTCGCATCTCCACAGTGTGTCATCATTACCCAGATCAGACCCAGAATCTTCCCACCTATATCCCTCCACCCAAAGCTCCATCAGTGTCACCATTACCTTTTGTTGCATAAACCAGAAGCCACGTCCTTAGCTTTGACACCTCCAGCCCACACTCTAGCCTCTGGTCTTGATTCCTCAGTTCCTTCCAAGTCAGTCAACTTCTCTTTACATCCTCACCCACCGCCTGGTCTGGGCCTCCTTTGTCCCTTTTCAGGATGACCATACTTGGCTCTCAACTATCTCTTTCACTCCTTGTTTCTCCCCCCAACCTATTTTCCACCCAGAATGATCTTTTAAGATCATAAGCCTAGCTTTTGAGATCATAAATCCATACTTGGGATTACAAACATGGTGGCACACGCTTATAATCCCAGTATTTAGGAGGCTGAGACAGGAGGATTGCAGGTTCACAGCCAGCCTCAGCTACCTAGTGAGACATTCCCCAACTTAGTGAGACCCTGTTTCAAAATAAAGAATAAAAAATAGAGCTGGGCGTGGTGGCGCACGCTTGTAATCCTAGTACTTGGGAGGCTGAGACAGGAGGATTGCAGGTTCGCAGCCAGCCTCAGGTACTTAGTGAGGCTCTCCCCCACTTAGTGAAACCCTGTTTCAAAATAAAGAATAAAAAATAGAGCTGGGCGTGGTGGCGCATGCTTGTAATCCCAGTACTTGGGAGGCTGAGACAGGAGGATCGCAGGTTCGCAGCCAGCCTCAGCTACTTAGTGAGACCCTGTTTCAAAATAAAGAATAAAAAATAGGGCTGGGGTGGAGCTCTGAGGTAGAATGCCCCTGGGTTCCATCCCCAGTACCTCAAAAAAAAATGAAAAATAGGACTGGGGGTGTAACTCAGATGTAGAATGCCCCTGGGTTCAATCCCCTCCCCAGTTCCACAATAAATAAATAAACTCAGGCTTCAGTAAGCTGGACATGGTGGCACACGCTTGTAATCCCAGCATTTGGGAGGCTGAAACCAGAAGATCTGGGTTCGCCGCCAGCCAGCCTCAGCTACCTAGTGAGGCATTCTGCAACTTAGGGAAACCCTGTTTCAAAATAAAGAATAAAAAATAGGGCTGGGGGTATAACTCAGAGGTAGAATGCTCCTGGATTCAATCCCCAGTACCGCCAAAAAAAAAAGAACTCAGGCTTCACTTCCTCACACTCTCCCTATCTCCCCAGACTATCATAGTCCCAGTCAAAGCAGACTATACCATCTTTTCCTCCACCATACTTACTAGGGTTAGAATTTTTAGATCTATAATCATGGGGTTAATATTTTAAGTTCTTGAAGGGTTTTTATATACTTTTATTGGTACACTGTAATTACACATCATAATAAGATTCAAAATGATACAACCATACATGCACACCTCAACCCTGCTCCCATGTTAGGGATGCCTTCCTATATGGATATAAGTTTTTTGTGTGTATAGTACTGGGAATTGAACTCAGGAACATTTTACCTCTGAGGTACAACCCCAGCCCTATTTTTTGTTCTTTATTTTGAAAAAGGATCTCACTAAGTTGCAGAGAGCCTCACTAAGTAGCTGAGGCTGGCCACAAACCTGAAGTCCTCCTGTCTCAGCCTCCCAAGTACTGGGATTACAAGCATGCACCAGTTCAAATATAACATTTGAACTGGTTCCTTCCTCAATCCTCCTTTTTCCCCCCTCCCTAAGCCCCTTCCACTATTCTACTAGTCTCACTCCTTATTGATCTGAAGTCTCTTTTTGTTTCCTATTTTCTCTCTAGCTTTCTGCCCATATGGGAAAAAACATGACCCCTGACTTTGCCTGAGACTGGCTGATCTCACTTAGCATAACATTTTTTAGTTCCATCCATTTTTCTGCAAAAGATGTAATTTTGTTCTTTATGGGTAAGTAAAATTCCATCGTGTATGTGTATATATATACACACCACATTTTCTTTATCCGTTTATCTGTTGATGGACACCTAGGTTGGTTCCATGATTTAGCTGTTGTACTGCAGTAAACATAAATATGCATGTATCACTATTGTATTTTAACTTTCTTTTGGAAAGGTACCAAGGAGTGTTATAGCTGCGTCACCTGATGGTGCCATTCCTAGTCTTTTAAGAAACTTCCGTACTGATCTCCATAGTAGTTGTACTAGTTTACAATCTTTTGTGGTGGTGGTGGTGGTGGTTGTTATTCTGGTTAATTTATTCTTGTTTTTGTGGTACTGGGGATTGAAACCAGGGTCTTACTCATGCTAGACAAGTCTCTACTACTGATCTACATCCTCAGGCCTTTTTTTATTTTGAGACAGTCTCACTAAGTGCTCAGACTGTCTTAGAACATGTAATCCTCCTGCCTTAGTCTCCCGGGTAGCTGAGATTACAGGCATTTGCCACCACAACCAGGAAGTTCTTTGTTATTGGTGTGAGCTGGTTTCTGATACCTAGGAAAATATTTTAGCTGGGTATGGTGGTACACACTTGTGATCCCAGTACTTGGCAGGCTGAGACAGGAGGATCGCAGGTTCATGACCAGCCTCAGCTACTTAGTGAGGCCCTCTGCAATTTAATGAAACCGTTTCAAAATAAAGAATAAAAAATAGGGCTGGGATTATAGCTCAGAGGTAGAATGCCCCTGGGTTCAATCCCCAGTACCACAAAAAACAAAATAAAGAAAAAATAGGGTTGGGGTGTAGCTCAGAGGTCACATGCCCCTGGTTTCAATCCCCAGTACCACCAAAAGAGAAAAAACTATGAAAGATCCTAGATTAAAAAGTAGTGGGTTAGCCAGGCGTGATGGCGCACGCTTGTAATCCCAGCATTTGGGAGGCTGAGACTGGAGGATCCGGGTTCGCGGCCAGTCTCAGCTACCTAGTGAGGCACTCTGCAACTTAGTGAGACTCGGTTTCAAAATAAAGAATAAAAACTAGGGCTGGGGGTATAGCTCGGAGGTAGAATGCCCCTGAGTTCAATCCCCAGTACCGCAAAAAAAAAAAAAAAGTAGTGGGTTGTTTGTTTGTTGTTGTTTTTGCAGAACTGGGGATTGAATCCAGGGCATTCTATCCAAGCTACAACCCCCACTCCCAGCCCTATTTTTTGTTTTTTATTTTGAAACAGAGTCTAAGTTGTGGAGGGCCTCACTAAGCAGCTGAGGCTGGCCAGGAACCTGCGATCCTCCTATCTCAGCTTCCCAAATACTGGGATTACAAACTTATGCCACCACACCCGGCATAGTGATATATATTTTTTTTTTCATAAATGAAGTTAAACTGAGAAGTATGGTATCCATGTTTTTGAGTGATGTGTGGCAGAGGGAATGTTTCCCTTAGGGCCCCTGGTGACCCTAACCTATTCCTTAATTCCATGCCAGAGAACATAAGGATTGTGAGATTAAGATCCAGGCCGACTCTGCCTTTAAGCAGCTCATGGATTTTCATTTTTAAAGATCTGAGAATCTGCTGAGCATGGTGGCACACACCTATAATCCCAGTACTTGGGAAGCCCAGACAGGAGGATCACAGGTTCGAGGACAGCCTCAACAAGTAGTAAGACTCTCATCAACCTAGCAAGATCCTAGCCGATCGTGGTGGCACATGCTTGTAATCTCAGCATTTGGGAGGCTGAGACCAGAGGATCCGGGTTTGAGGCCAGCCTCAGCTACTTAGTGAGGCACTCCGCAACTTAATGAGACCCTGTTTCAAAATAAAGAATAAAAAATAGGGCTGGGGGTATAGCTTGGAAATAGAATGCCCCTGGGTTCCATCCCCAGTACCGCAAAAAAAAAAAAAAAAAAAAATACTAGCAAGATCCTATTTCAAAATAAAAAAGTAAAATAGGGCTGGGGGTGTGGCTCGGAAGTAGAATGCCCCTGAATTCAGTCCCCAGCAACACACACACACACACACACACACACACACACTTGAGAATCTATTCCCTGTGGTGTTTCCAGGTGACTCGAAGCATTTCAGAAAGCCTTGTACAGACAAGAGTGATCAGAGAGGTACTTTTCTTTGGGCCTAACATGGAAAACTGCCCTCATGCCTTCTTTTGATGCTTCTTACCTCTTCTGTTGAGAGATGTCTTTAGAAACAACCCTGCTGAGATGGAAAGAGGTTCTCTGGTTCCTTCACAAACCATTTCTTGAACTGGAGCTTATGTCGTCTCCACTCACCAGAAACTGTCTTTGTCTTTGTCCTTTATCTCCAGGAGACCTGTAGAAAATGTCAGGGACTCTGGAAAGAGCATAACGGCCTCACCTGTGAAGAGCTGGCTGAAAAGGATGACATCAAGTTCCGAACATCAATGTAAGTAATGTGACTCAGAAAGTTTGTCAGCTGACCTGCCTGTGGCAGAGTGTGCGCTGTGAGAAGAATAAGCTCAGGCCATCCCAGTCTACAGTGATATCAGGGAAGAGACCTAAACTCTAGACCTATTTCCTTGTCTCCACAGCCCCATGGATATAAGTCAGAAGTCAGAGAGCAGCCAGCCATAGTGGCACACACCTGTAATCCTAGTACTTGGAAGGCTAAGACAGGACGATCACAGGTTCAAAGCCAACCTCACTTGCATCAGCTTAGCGAGACCCTGTTTCCAAATAGAATAGGACTGGAGGTGTAGCTCAGAGATAGAACGCCTCTGGGTTCAATCCCCAGCACCACAGGAGAAAAGAAAAAAAAAAAGCCAGAGAGCACATATCAAATGCCTTGCACTCATACATTCAAAAAATGTTGTTCTTGCTGGGCATGGTAGCGCACACCTGTAATCCCAGTACTTGGGAGGCTGAGACAGGAGAGGATTCAAGGACAGCCTCAGCAAGTAGTGAGATTCTCATCAACCTATGAGACCCTATTCCAAAATAAAAATAAAATAGGGCTGGGAATGTAGCTCAGAGGTAGAATTCCCCTGGGTTCAATCCTCAGTGCCACAAAAACAAAACAAACAAACAATAGGTCTGGGGGCATACCCCGGAGATAGAAGGCCTCAGGGTTCCATCCCTAGTACCAAAAAAAAAAAAGCGAGTCTGGAGCTAGGGATATAACTCAGTGATACAGGTTTTGGTTAGCCCTATATTCAAAACCTAGCACTACAAGAAAAGAAGGAAGCCAGGCATGGTGGCGCATGCCTGTAATCCCAGTACTTGGAAGGCTGAGACAGGAGAATTGTGGGTTCAAGAACAGCCTCAGCAAGTAGTGAGACTCTCATCAACCTAGCGAGACGGTGTTTCAAAACAAACAGTAATATAGGGCTAAGTATGTAGCTCAGAGGTAAAATGCCCCTGCGTTCAATCCTCAGTGCCACAAAAAAAAAAAAAGAAAAGAAAGAAAGAAACACAAGCCTGGCCCTCCTGACCTCAGCCTCTGGCATCCTCTCTCACCATATCATCTCTTCTACTAATGCTCCCCCCTGCCACACACACACAGGATCATTTACCATAAGGCCTTCACCATAGCCAAACAAATGTCAACACCATGTTCTTGAACCCCCAGCACTCCAGCACTGTGAGCTAAGTAAACCTCTTTAATTCCTTTCTTTTCTGTTTGTTTTTGTTTTGGTACTGGGG
>PVLC010001973.1:0-14000 GCA_004027655.1 Graphiurus murinus
GCGGTACTGGGGATTGAACTCAGGGGCATTCTACCTCCGAGCTACACCCCCAGCCCTATTTTTTTTTATTCTTTATTTTGAAACCGAGTCTCACTAAGTTGCGGAGTGCCTCACTAGGTAGCTGAGGCTGGCCGCGAACCCGGATCCTCTGGTCTCAGCCTCCCGAATGCTGGGATTACAAGCGTGCGCCACCACGCCCAGCGGTCCATGACTTTTAACATGTGCATGAACTTGGCCCTAGTGCTCGGTGGATAAATGGAAGTTGTAGTATGAGGCATATCAGGAAGTGTAGTAAGCCGCAGCATGCCTGTGTCTACCTACTGTTTTAGCTTCCCTACAAGTTTCACATCTTGCAGAACAGAGGAATAAAACCACAGCATTCACTCAGATTGTTTGAAGAGAGCACTTTCAAATGCCTTTCAAAGACTGACCATCTGTATCTGGACAAAACCCTGCTAGTTGTTGGCGGAGGGTGATCATGGGATGTCCCTACTCCAAAAATCCAGGGGTATTCCTAATCACCAGGGCACTTAAGACCTGGTACACTTACCTCATCAACTGATTGCAGCCAGAAGTAGTTGGCTAACTTGCAGTAAACTTTCCTTAGAAGTATAGCTTCAACCATTGATCTCAATGCTAGCTTATCTACTAAGTGCTAAGTATATTAGACTTCATAAGAATTACAGAGTAATTTCATCAATTCATAGAATGCAAATTTCAATTTTCATATAAGATCCAGATATACATATTTTACTTGGCAACTACAGGGAGAGAAAAAAAATAATTTCTTGGTCTTGCTAAAAGTATTTCTTCCTTCCTCTGTCATCATTTCTTTTCTCACTTTCTTTTATTTATTTATTTATTTATTTATTTATTTATTTATTTATTTATTTATTTTTGTGGTACTGGGGATTGAACTCAGGGGAATTCTACCTCTGAGCTATACCCCCAGCTTTATTTTATTTTTATTTTAAAACAGCGTCTCACTAAGTTGCTGAGAATCTCACTACTTGCTGAGGCTGTTCTTGAACCTGTGATCCTCCTGTCTCAACCTCCCAAGTATTGGGATTACAAGTGTAATCCCAGTTAGCACTACTACACCTGGCTCTCTTCTTTCCTTCCAAAATTCTCTTCCTCTTTCCCTTCCTGCTTTTAATTTAGTCAACAAACATTTAGAGAACACTTACCCCATATCAGAGTACACACCACATGCCAAACATGTACCCCAAATACCCAGATAATAAACAACAGTTCCTACTCCCAACAAATTTATAATCTAACAAGACTGCACAGTTACTTGAAGGTGGAGGCTTATGGTATACTTTCTGTGATCTTGAAGTCAAAGGAATCATCTGACTTCTTTGCATGCATCCCATGATATTCCTGCTTCTTTTGCCTTTGTTTTTCCAGCTGGAATCCATCTTATCAGGCATCATGTTATACTACTTATGCAAGGAGTGTAGCATGTTTTCTACAGACCCTGTCAGTTATTGCCATGTCCTAATGAGGTCTTAAAGAAAATGCTTGACCTTTGAGGGGGGGGGGTGTCATTTAGCTATATAAAGAACATCTCACTCCCATGCCTGTCTACTATCCTCAGCATTAAGAATAGAGGTGGTGAAAAATGAACAAAAAAGGGTCCCTGAATGGCTTGCTGCTGTGATCTATCGGTCTGCGTTGGTGAACCTTGATTATAATGCATATGCGCTCTGAGGAAATCATTTTGAGGAAAGTGATTGTAAATGAAGATGGAAATCCATCTCTCAAGATGGTAACTATAAGGATTCATTTGAAGGGACTTTTTTGGACATTTAATATACAGCCTCAGTTCTAGAGAGTTTCAGGTCTTAAATTTTAATAAATTCCATAGTCTGAGCTAAATGTTTATACCCTTCAAAATGGATCTTAAATGAAAAAAGAAACATCTACAGAACAAAAATATTTTCCTCTCATAACCTCAAGCAAATGTGAGGGCTATCTGCTCTTGCAATTTTTATTACTTCCCAGTATCAACAAAGAACCTATGATTCAGTTAGTCCTTTGCTCTCACACATTCGGAATTACTGTGCAATTGCTCAGTGCTGGTGTCTCTACCCTCCAGTGGCAGCTCTGCTCCACAATGGCATTTTTCATTATTTAGAGTTTTCTGTAATTTTATTGTGAGATATTAATATTTAATAATATCATAGCCCCAGAGGCATCTTTGTGCCACTTTAAAATATACACATTTTGCCCCTTCTTACAATTTTAACCATTTATTTCTCTAGTATTCTGAATATAAAGGAATCCATAGGCTTTATAGGGAGTGCTTTTAATCCCTGGCTCATAATTGGTGCTGCTCATTGCAGGTTTTCCTTTGAGGACATACATCCCTGCTCCTTCCCTGTTGTTTCTAATTACTTCATCAGAAAGGCAAAACTGTTACTGCACAAGAAAGGAATGAAATTGATGCAACTTTGTCTCCATATCCTAACATGAATGCTGCATACACACATTAAGTTCTGATCTATTTGTGGGCTTCTGCATAAAAACAAGATTAAAAAAAAAATCATAGGAAAACATGATGGTTCTGAACCATCATGTTAAGACATGTGGAATCTCCAAGGGTTCTCTTCCTGAGAGTCTAATGGGGGGTAAACATCAAAAGATGATGTGCTTGATGTATAAAAGGAGGCTTTTGCCTGATATAAAACAATTATAGTTGGTAAGCCCAACGTTTCCAAAAGGATTGGTTTTCAATGTTCATACACAAATGCAAAACAAACAAACAAACAAACAAAAACATGCCTTCTAGGTGAATGGAGTGGGCATACTATAAATGTGGAGTAAATTTGCAGAAGTTACTCTTTTGGATAAGTGATAAAACAATTGGTTGCTGACTACTTCATTGCTGCTCCCAGCCACCCATCAATATTTGAAAAACCAAAAACACCCCCCACCTACCTTTGACAACCAGGGAAAAGCAGGACTTTGTTCTGCCATCAGGAGGAAGTGCTGCTCCAAGTGTATCACTTAGTTCCCTATCAGAGGCACTCTCACTTCTCATCTTCCTCACTTTCCTCAGGGCCCTTTATTTTCTTCTAACACCTCCCTTCTCCTTGTCCTGTTTTGCTCTTAACATCTCTGGGGGATGGAGGACACCAGAGAAGTCGTGTCTTTCTGCATTCATTAAAAGTAGGTTTAGACTTTGCCTTCTTCTTCCATTCCCACTTGAGCTGCAAGCAAGCAACAAGCACTGAGGCAAATGGAGAAGGGGGCTGGGGACGCTGAGGTTCCATGCTGCCACGTACAGAGGCACTCTTCCTATGCCTCCCCTTCTTCCCTCAGGAAAGCAGGAAAAGGAGGTGGCGGGGTCTAATTAAAACAGGGATGAGCCACGGAGCCTGTTGCTGCAGGCTGAGATTGCAGGTAGCCCCCATGTCATCGAAAGACCTGCAACATTATTTCAAGATGAAATGTGCCAATATTCCCTTCTAGCCACCCCTTTCCACACTCGATGAGGACATATCCTCCCAAAGTCCAAAATAAATGACATTTTTTTCACTGTCATTTATTTACCTGTTCAATAGGTAGATAATACACATTTTATGAATATGCATGCATTTTTTCATGAGACTATTTTTTTCTTCCTCTGTTCCCTTATGTACAAAAAGGTTATGTCTAAGCCAGGCGTGGTGGTGCATGCTTGTAATCCCAGTACTTGGGAGGCTGAGACCAAAGGATCCAGGTTCGCAGTCAGCCTCAGCTACTTAGTGAGGCCCTCCGCAACTTAGTGAGACCCTATTTCAAAATAAGGAATAAAAAATAGGACTGAGGGTGTAGCTTGGAGGTAGAAGGCTCCTGGGCTCAATCCCTAGTGCCACAGGAAAAAAAAAAAGTTATGTCTAGTTTTAAATTACTATATGAACTCCCAGTGTTTTAGTGTATTTGACTTTAAGAAACCTGAGTAGATTTCCTCAAGTCACCCTCTGTCTTTTCTATTTTGTTCCCCACTGGCCAGTTTTACCTTGTTCTTGTACTCAACCAAGTCAAAGACACACTATGTCTGGGCACAAATGTTAGTTTTGTTTTTTAAATTAATTATTTTTGGTATTGGAGATTGAACCCAGGGGCATTCCAACTCCATCTACACCCCCAGCCGTGTGTGTGTGTGTGTGTGTGTGTGTGTGTGTGTGTGTGTGTGTGTGTGTGGTATTAGGGATTGAACCCAGGGGTATTCTACATCTGAGTTACACCTCAAGCCCTATTTCTATTTTACTTTTTATTTTGAAACAAGGTCTTGCTAGGTTGCTGAGGGTCTCAAAGTTACTGACACTGGTCTTGAACCTGAGATCCTCCTGTCTCAGCCTCCCAAGTGTGTGCACCACTGTGCCAGGTTAGTTTTATTTTGAGGTCATGCAATCCCTCTGCTAGATCTTAGATTGTCTAGTGGTGTCAGAAGGAAATTTTCTTCTGTGTGAAAGCTTTAAGGACATTTAGAAAGGAATTCAGAATGAAGGCGAACCCCTTCTGTTTCTTAATCAATTCACTAAATAGTTTCCATCACATGGAGACATTGTGCCTCTAACCCCAAACTGAGACATTATTGTGAAACAGATTATCAAATAAGAGTGCAGACCAATTTCCATAGTTCAATGAGTAGGAAGGTAAAGTATATTATTTGCTAATGCAAATGCTGAGCCTGCTTCAAAAATTTTAATATTCAAATTCCAGATGGGACAAGGAGACAAAAATGTGGTTGTCTTACAATTTTCCAAATGAAAGTGACCTATAACACACAAAATATGGTTCTATTATATACAATGACACTTTCTTTGTTAGGAATAATGAACTACAGCAGAATGGCATAATGTAAAACTCTGCAGCCGATAAGCTTTCTGCATAAGAACAGAAAGAGGACATTTCTTATACAGTTTTGTGTCTACCGCTTGCCTTGAGGAAGCATATAATGGCTATTATCGTTAATAGTAACTGTATGAAGTTAATTGGTTTATAATGAAGCAGCAGAAAACACTGATGGTGAGATTAGAGTATTTAAAAGGAGAAATACAAATCTATACTCAGACTATATCTGTATATGATGCTTAAAAATATAACTTAATCATGATATCTTATTCATGAATGACAAATTTGTTCACCACCCTCATTCCCTAGGTGAGTCATGAAATCCCATTCCTAAGCTCATGAATCTCAAGTTTTTATACCCAATTCTGACTTCTCTCTTAAACACTAGACCCAAATATCCACCTTCCCACTTGACATCTGCATCGTAGAGTTAACAGACGTCTCCAACTTAGCGAGCCCTAGACCAAACCCTTGGTTTTCTCCTCTGCCCCTCTTCATCTCTCTGGTCTCCCCGTTTTCCATTATCTGTACTACCATTTCCTTGGATGCCTAAGTTTATAATTTAGGAATCAGCCTTCACTTTTTTCTTTTTCCTATCCCTCAGCAAGTTCTGTTGCTTTGCCTTTAAATATCTATCTTTTAAATCCAAACACAGAGAACCAGTTCACCTCAACCACTTCATCCAGGCCACCATACTCTTTCAAATAAGCTGGCCCCCTTCTCCAACTCGTGCCCCTATGTTGTCCATTTTCATACAGGCAATCAGTGATCTTTTAAAGGTATAGATCCAATCATGTCATCTCCCCATCTGAAATCCTCCAGTGACTTCCCCCATCCTTATACTAAAATGAAACTCCTTATGCTTTCTGACCCATGCTTCTTTGTTAGACCTCATCTCTTGCCATTCTCCTTACTTAACTCCTCAAACCTCTGTGATTCTTCAATAAACCAAATCCTATCATTTCCAAGGGGCATTCATTGCTCCTCCCTAGATTTGAGGCTCCTCAGGTCTTTGACAACTTTCTCTCCTTCAGAGAGAGCTTCTCTTGACTATGCCTACACAGCTTCCAACCTTCCTGACCTCAAAACTATCTCCAAGCCTCTCATGTTTTCCCCACTTTAATTCACACTGCTCCTTCCAACCTAAACCTATATTGTATATTTAATACTTTCCCCATTGCATCCATCCCCTCCACCAAGAACATATGCTCCACGAGGTCAAGACCACTGTCTTGTTCACTGTGGGGTCCCTGATGCCTAGAACAGTGCCTAATGCAGAATAGACAATAAATATGTCGAGAAAGTTAATGATCGAATGATGTCTCTACTTGAAAACCTTTCATGACTTTGCATCATCTAAAGAACTCAAGTTTAAACTTCTTAGTCTTCCATAGCCAAGGCCGGCCACCCTTGCAGTCTTATTTTACGTTCTCTGTCCAGCCACAGCTTCTTCCCAGGCATTAGTCACGCTGCACTACCATGTCCCAACAGTTCAGTGGCTCCGGTGATGCCTTTCTTTTTCTCTGTTTGGCACACTGCAACCCATCAGTCATCTTCAGCAGTTATAACACCTCCTCCACAGACTCCTCACACTGAATTAATTTCTCCCACCAAAAGTAGTTATAGCTATTATAATAAATCCACAATAAATAATAAATTGTGTTGTATTTGATTATTTAGGTATCTGTTTTCTATGGTAGAATGTGAGTCTCTGTAGGGTATTATGCCTTTTTTCATTTTTTACCCCTAGCCCCTACCACAGTCATTAACACACAGTTGACCTGAAATTAACATTTCATAAACAAATACTTGCTTCCAGAGCATTATTAATTCTATTCAACCCTCTTCCATCACATCTTCTTCAGGTATTTTGTGTAAGGTATCTAGATACATTATATTTTATCTTGTTTTCTAGATGTTCTGAAATACTTAAAAAAATTTTTTTATTGGTGCATTGTAATCATACATCTTTGTTAGGTACAAGTTGGTAAAGGCATATATGCACATATTTCTCATTTAACCTTTCCCCAGTTTCATTTCTGCCCCACTCCCTCCCCCTCCCTCCTTCTCAAGTTCAGTTTAGTGATTGACTTTGATATGTTTGTGAAAGTACATCATGTGCATTGCGGTGTTTCCCTCCCCCTGCCCCAATCACCTTCAGTTAAGTCACCTTCTTTGCTCATCTAAGCTTTCTTCTTCTTCATCTAGAGTTCCTCTTATGTCCTACTTTCTCCCTATCTTCCGCATATTAGGGAGAGCATATGATTTTTTACTCTTTGTGACTGACTAATCTCACTTAGCATAATGTTTTCCAGATCCATCCATTTCTCTGCAAATGATATGATTTTGTTTTTCTTTATGGCTGAGTAAAATTCCATTGTGTACATATTCCATAATTTTGTAATCCATCTGTTGATGGACATCTTGGCTGGTTCCATACTCAAAGGAAGGTCAATACATGGGATTGCATTAAACTGAAGAGCTTCTGTGCAGCAAAGGAAACTATCAAGAACCTCAATAGAGAGTCCACAGAGTGGGAGAAAATTTCTACTCCTCTGATAGAGGACTAATATCTAGAATATACAGAGAACTCAAGAAACTCACAGCTAAGAAAACAAATAACCCAATCAAAAAATGGGCAAAGGATCTAAATAGACACTTCACAAAAGAAGAAATACAAATGGCCAATACATGTTTGAGGAAATGTTCAACATCATTAGCAATCAGAGAGATGCAAATAAAAATTACCTTAAGATTTCACCTAACCCCAATTAGAATGGCAATCATAAAAAACACAAACAACAACAAATGCTGGCGAGGGTATGGAGAAGTGGGAACCCTAATACATTGCTTTTTGGAGTGCAGATTAGTGCAACCACTTTGGAAAATAGTATGGAGGCTCCTCAGATGAATGGGAATGAACCTACCATATGATCCAGCAATACCACTTCTGGGTATCTACCCAAAAGAATGGAAACCAAACTATCAGAATGATGTGTATCTATGTTTATAGCCACACAATTCACAATTGTTCTGAAATACTTATACATCAAAATACTGTTTGTGAGCAGCACTTCCAGAATGGCTAAGTAAAGCCTCTGAAAACTCACTTGGCTTCTACAGAAATCAAGGATATTTGCAAAATTGATTGAAATGAAATTTTTTAGAACTTTGGAAATTAACCAAAAGCTTGCAACAATACAAAAAGCATCTATTTAAAAAATGGCTATCTGTGAGCAGTAAACATGGCATTTTAACGTGCCTTATTACCATCTGCCTTGTTACAGCTCCACAGTATCCCTGAAAATCAACAGCCCTGCAACCACAGTAGCTGTGAAAAGCAACAGCCCAGCAGCCAGGGAAGGGGCAGAAAAGGTTTGGAATGCTCCAGACAGTCTCATTCCCAGAGAACCGTCACTACTTAACCTGTTAGAGGGCTCCTTGAAAACTTCCATTCTCGGGGTTTGTCTTTATTTGCCTGGAGGAAGAGCTCGCTTGATGGGGACAGTCCTTATCCCCAGGACATGTGTTGAAGCATCAGCAGCAGTTGCTTAACATCAAGCTTCCAGAAGCAGTGATGCTAGCTAAAGCTAAAATAAAGATGACCAAAAACTTCATAGGAAAAACTGGAGAATGGGATGCATATGGTGGGCTTTAAAGAGCTCGGGTATATTTCTGGTTCTCTAGATGACCATACACATGTTCGGGTCTGGGCACATGCCCAGGAAAGACCCAACAAGATCCTAATCACTCACTTCTGGCTGATCTTGAGATTCTGTGCAAGCCAGATGTGAGGGTTAAGGAAAGAGTTGTAAATTGTCTGCTAGATCATGGAAAGCCTACCCCAATGAACAAATAGAGCCCCTTGGCAATGGTTCAGAGACTGATTGGTTCTAGGAATTTAAGGAAATCTGTTTAAGCATTCGTTGGCCACTAAGAGAACTGAGCATAGCCTTCTGTGGTTGCACTGAGAGAGAATACAGACTTTACAGAATTATCCCAGGAAAGTCATTAAATAGCAGTAACAGCAGCAACAACAACAAAGAACATTAGCAATGAACCCTACAGAGAAGGGAGTAATATGACATAGAGAATTGTCACATTATGTTATTTAAAGGTACAGTGTTCAATAAGAAGTTACCAGACATTTAAATAAAGAGGGAAGTATGGGCTGGATGTGGTGACACATGTCTATAATCTCCCTACTTGGGAGGCTGAGACATGGTTATAGGTTCAAGGCCAGCATGGTATTAGTGAGATCCTGTCTCAAAATAAAAAATAAAATAGGGATGAATGTGTAGCTCAGGGTAGAATACCCCTAGGTTCAATTCCCAGTACTACAAAAATAAAATGAAATAAAATTGAATTAAATTAAAAAAGCAGTTTGGCATACACACAGGCAAATAGAAAGTCAACAGCAACTGCCCATGGATATATGACTTGCTAGACAAAGACTTTGAATCATCTACCATAAATATTTTCCATTCACTAAAACAAATCATGTTTGAAGTATGAAAATAATATCTCAGCAAATAAAGAACTTTTAATAAAACTATATAAAGAATAAAATAAAGATTGTGGAGCCATGCAATAATTGAAATAAAAATATTACTATGAGGTTCAACAAAAGAAAAACAAACAAAGAATATAGTCTCACTTGAGATTGATGCTTTTGAGGAACAAAGACAAAAGGAATGAAGAAAAAATAGCATCAGAGACCGGTGGAATGCAATTAAGTGGAAAAAATATGCATAATGGGAGACCCAGAAAGAGAGCAGAGGAAGAAAGGGGAATAAGGAATATTTGAAGAAATACTAGCTGGAAACTTCTCAAATGTGATGAAGACTATTAATATGCATATTCAAGAATCCCAATGAACTCCTTATCAAACTTGGAGAGATCCACAGCTTGACACACCATAGTTAAACTATTCAAAGCAAAACCAAAGAAAGAATCTTGAAAACAGCAAGAGATAAGTGGCTCATGAAGTTCAAGGAATCCTAGCACTAAAAAAAATACTGAAAGGAAAAGACTGTCAACCAAGAATTTATATGCAGTAAAACTATTCTTTGAAAACAAAGGAGAATTAGGACATTCTCGGGTAAACTGAGGGAATTGATCACTAGTAGATCTGTTCTACAGAAGGTACTAAATATAGACCACCATGCTTAAATAAAAGGACACTGGACAATAACTCAAATCCATGCTTAAAAAAATGAACACCAGTTAAAGTAACTATATCACAAATATAAAAGACAATATAAAGCTAGGCATGGTGGCATACACCTGTCATCCCAGTACTTGGGGGCCTGAGACCAGAGAATTATAGACTTGAAGCCAGGGTCAGCAGGTTAGTGAGACCCTTTTTCAAAATAAAAAATAAAATAAGGCAGGGGGTATAGCTCAGAGTTAGAATGGCAGAATGGCTCTGGGTTCAATCCCCAGTACCACCACCACCACCACCATCAAAAAAAAAAAAAAAGACAGTATAAACGTATTCTGCTTGTAACTCTTTTTCTTCTATCTAATTTAAAAGACAATTGCAAAGCAGAACACAACCGTGTTGATGGTCTTATAATTTATTAGAATGTAATTTGTATAACCACACAAAGGGGGAGGAAGGAAATGGAGCTATGCTAGAGTAAAATTTGATATATTATGTAAGTTGGTATCTGTCCAAACTAGGTTGTTTAAATTAAGATGTTAATTATAATCCCCAGGGTAACCATTAAGAAAATAACTTGAAAGTACAGTAAAAGAAACAAGGGTATTAAAATGACATAGTAGAAAACATTTATGTTAAAACATTAAGAGTTAAACTGAAACTCACACCTCATGGCACTGAAAAAAGAGCAAACTAAACCTAAAACAAGTGGAAGAAAGGAAATCATAAAGATTAGAGTGGAAATAAATAATGTACAGAGTAGCAAAACAATAGAGAAAACTTAAAAATCAGAAGTCTGTTCTTTGGAAAGATCAAAAAAATTGAATTCACAAATAATTTTTTAGGCTGATCAAGAATACAGAAAACTCAAATGATTAAAATTAGGAATGAAATGAGACACTGACAGTACAGAAATAAATAAAAAAAAAAAAGATTTTAAGGGAATATTATGAACCACTCACTATAGTCCAAAAAATTAGATAATCTAGATGAAATGTAAAAATACCTATAAAGGCACAAGCTATTGAAATTAACTCAATATAATAAGTATGGAGATTAGGTTAATAATAATAATAAACTTTCCAAAAAGAAAAAACCCAGGCCAAAATGACTGCCAGTAAATTCTACCAAATACTTAAAGAATTAACACCAATCCTTGTAAGGTCTTCCAAAAAATAGGGAAGGATGAATACTTTTTTTTTTTTCAGTACTGGGGATTGAACCCAGGGGCATTCTACATCCAAGCTCCACCCCCAGCCCTGTTTTTTATTCTTTATTTTGAAACAGGGTCTCACTAAGTTGTGGAGGGCCTCACTAAGTAGCTGAGCCTGGCTATGAACCCAGATCCTCCTGTCTCAGCCTTCCAAGTACTGGGATTACAAGCATGCTCCACCACGCCTGGCAGAATACTTCTGAATTAATTTTATGAAGCCAGTATACCCGGATATCAAAAGGAGACAAAGACATCACAAGAAAACTATAGACCAGTAATCTCTTAAGAATATAGATATAAACATTCTCAAGAAAAGACCAGAAGTCTGAATCTAGCAACATAGCAAAAGGATTTTTACCATCACCAAGTGAGATGTATCATGGGAACATAAGGTTTATTCAACATGCAGATCAGCGTTACACATTTTTTTAATAGATAAAAGGACAAAAATGACATGATCATCGCAATAGATTCAGAAAAAGCATTTGACACAGTCCAACACTCTTTCATGATAAAAATCATTCAACAAACCAGAGAGAAGAATTTTCTCAACTTCATAAAGGCCAGCCCTATATAAAAAACTACACAGCTAATATCATACCTGTGTGCACGTGTGTGTGTGTGTGTGTGTGTGTGTGTGTGTGTGTGTGTGTAACTGGGGATTGAGCCCAGGATCATTCTATCTTCAAGCTACACTTCCGACCATATTTTTATTTTGAAACAGGGTCTTGTTAGGCTGGTGAGACTCTCAATACTTGCTGAGGCTGTCCTCAAACCTGTGACCCTCTTGTCTCAGCCTCCCAAGTACTGGGATTACAGGCATGCACCACCATACCCAGATTAAAATCATACTTAATGGTGAAGATCTGGATGCTTTCTCTCTGAGACCAGGATGACAAGGGTATCTGTTTTTGCCACTTCTAGTCAACATTGTACTAGAAGTAGAAGCCAGAGTAATGAGGCAAAAAAAAAAAAAAAAAAAAAAAAAAAAAAAAAAAAAAAAAAAAAAAAAAAAAAAAAAAAAAGAAAAAAAGAAATGCATTCTGATTGATTTACAGATTATATGATTTTATATATAGAAAACCCTAAGAAATACACACAAAATCTTACTAGAACTAATTGTTGGGCATGATGGCACATGTCTATAATTCCAGTACTTAGAAAGCTTAAGTTGGAGGATCACAAGTTCGAGGATAGCCTCAACAAGTAGTGAGACTCTCATCAATAGTGACACCCTGTTTCAAAGTAAAAATAAAGTAAGGTTGGGGGTGTAGCTTGGAGGTAGAATGCCACTGGGCTCAATTCCCAGTTTAAAAAAAAAAAGAAAGAAAATATAACTAATCAATCAGATCAATACAAGATCAATACAGTCATCCCTCAGTATCTGTGGGAGATTGGTTCCAGAACCCCCCACAGTCACCAAAATCCGTGGTTGTTCAAGTTCCTTATACAAAATAATGTATTTCCACGTAACCTATGCACATGCTCCCATGTACTTTAAATCATCTCTTGAATACTTATAATACCAAATGCAATATAAATGCTGTATAAATAGTTGCTATGCTGTATTGTTTAGGGAATGATGACAAGAAAAATGTCTATATATGTTCAATACAGATGCAGTTTTTTCCTGAATATTTTTAATTCACAGTTGGTTGAATCTGTGGCTGTGGAACCCTTGGATGTGGAAGACTAGTTGTATGCAAACAGCTGTATATTTCTACATACCAATAATGAATGATTTTTTTTTTGTACTGGGGATTGAACTCAGGGGTGTTCTACCTCCGAGATACACCTCAGCCCTTTTTATTTTTTATTTTGATACAGGGACTTGCTAAATTGCTGTGGCTGTCCTTGAACCTGTAATCCTCCAAGTACTGGGACTACAACTGTGTGCCACCACACCTGGCTCAACAATGAACAATTTGGAAGTGAAATTAAGGGAAAAAAAAAACTTCTTTGTACAATGGCATCAAGAACAAAATACCCAGGAATAGATATTTTTTAATGAATGTAAGACCTTCACACTGAAAACTACCAAATATCATTGTAAGAAACTAAAGAAGGTCTAAATAAATAGAGAGACAATTCATGTTCAGGTATCAGAAGACTAAATATTGTCAGAATGGCAATAATCTTTAAATTGATCTACAGATTAAATACAATTCCTGTCAGAATCTCAGCTGCTTGCATTTGCAGCAATTAACAAATTAATCCCAGATTTCACAGGGAAATGCAAAGGATCCAGGATATCCTCAAAAGCCATGAATAAGAACAAAGATGGAAAACCTCACACTTTGATTTCAAAGCTACATTAATCAAGACAGTATAGTACTAGTATAAGGATACACATACAGATTAATTGTGAGTCCAGGAATAGATCCTTATGGCCAATCACTTTTTCACAAGTGTGCCAAGACAATCCAATGAAGAGGAAAAGGAGTGCCTCAACAAAAGGTTCTGGGACAACCGGATAGCCACATTCAAAGGCATGAAGCCAGACCCTTGTCTCATAGGATATGTGGAAATTAACTCAAAATGAACCATGGGCCGAAATGAAAGAGCTAATGCTATAAAGCTCTTAGAAGAAAACATAGGAGTAAATCTTTAGGACCTTGCATTAGGCAATTGCTTCTTTGAAATGACACCAAAAACAAATGACAAAAGAAAAAAAATACATAACTAGACTTTATCAGAATTTAAAACTTTGTGATTCAAAGGACACCATTAAGAAAGTGAGAAGAAGCCAGGCGTGGTGGCGCACACTTGTAATCACAG